>JAJPUD010002143.1:15450-42756 GCA_023553655.1 Myrmecobius fasciatus
TATATATATATATATATATATATATATATATATACTTATATAGAAGTATGTATCCAATATAAGACATCTTTCTAAGCATTGTTGAAATGATTCATGTCTTCTTCTTCTGAACACCAACGATACTGTCAGAGGGAGTCTAGATAACATGGCAAAGATTGCAATGGAAGAAAAGATGAAGAATAAAGTAACACAGGAGGTGTTCTTATTATTACTACACATTTAAGAAAAAGGATATAAGAGAGGGAAAAAAAGATGATTTGGTAAGTCAATATCATGCTAAGAATATGATATTTCAAAATAAAATTTGGATGTTTGGATCATAATTCAATAGATTGTTAACAATAGGCTCAAAGAAAAGAAATGAACCTAACAAGGCATAGTAAGAATGTATTTTTTCTAATACTTCATACATTTAATCAAATTTTAAGGATTTGATTTTAAGGAGATTAAGGATTTTAAGGAGAGAGAAAAAAATTCTCTGTATTTACCTATCAAGTTAAATACAAATAAGATTAGCTTCAATTAGAGGAGAATCGGAGTTGAGATACTAAGAAGTTCACAGAAAACAAAAATCTAAGAAAGAAGCTGATAGTAAAATCTAAATCTATACACAAATGGACAAACCCTAGGAAACAAAATGAACTAGAGATCCTAACATACATTGATGCATTTGATCTCATCAGAATCATTGAGATATAGTATGATATCTATGACTGTAATATAGCTCTGAAATGTGCATACTTTATTTTTAAAAATTAGGATAGGGAAACATGAAAGGGAGGTATGAATGTATATGAGAGAATATTTGCCTGAAAATAAGTGGAGTTAAAAATATATATGATTTTGGCCACCTAGAGAAAATACAAACCTCACTACAAAAAGATAATATGGATAAGTTAAACAGAGAGATTACAACAGGCTAATCATGACACAGAAAGATAATATAGTAATAATGAGATAGTTCAATTATTTTCTTTCTCTACATATACATACATATATGTTTCTCTCTTTTTCTCTATTCCTCTATCTCTGTCTCCCAAAATACTGTCATTTTAAATTGTCTTAATAATTATTTCTTTTTTTAAAGTGATAGATAATTCTATTTCACATTTGATATTTGGTAATGTTGAATATGTAGTTACTGAGAATGAAATCTAAAAAGTAGTATAAATCTTCTACAATATGGATTTAAGACCAAGAAAAAAACTATGTGTACTGTGAATGACTCTATGCCCACTCTTTCAAAATTATTAAATGTTTTTTCCACTGAACTCTTTGGTACCCTTAGGGTTTTGGAGATGTTTCCATCCTTTACTCTTTACTCAAGACCCCACAAGCTTTCTCCTTCACCTTATTAGGGACCTTATGACCAAGAATTCTTGTAATTTGAACCACTTAAAATCAGACCAGCTTTTACAAAGGGATATTTGCTTCAAAATTATAGCATGAAATTAGAACTCCACACAAATATAAATACCCACTCACCCTATATCACTTCAGTCTTTGGAGAGGGGATGGGAATAATGCTCACAGTTTAGTTCACTTCTTATATAACATTAATCCAACCAAATCAAAACCCCAAATCAGAAATTCCAATTTTTCTTGGGTTGGCATTTCCACATCTGTATTCTTGGGTTTCACTCTAGCCTGGATACAACACACTGTCTGGATTAATTAATTATTTAAAATTGAATTAATTTCTCCTGGATACTCATGGATTCAGTTCATAAGTGTGATGAGATAGCTCACTCCCTGCATTTAGAATGGAAATTAAAAAAGTAAATACCAAAGACTCAGAATGATCCTTGATGAAATTACATAACATAGGGTGGGAAGAGACAGATGCAGCATAGAGACCCCATGTAGTGTGGCTGAAGGACTCTTTCATCTCAGACTTAAAAGAAACAAATATAGGATAAATATTCAGTTATTTCAGACTATCCCACTAATTAGAAAAGGCTGTTCTGTTTCCATGCATGAGATAGACAATATATAATGTCTAATCATGCTTCAGGTATCCACTTTCTTGGAAGAATGTCCCCAAGCATCTTCCCCATGGATGAAACCATATTTGGAAGCTGATGGTATCTACTCATGTATCTGACCCCTATTTCACTCTATATTTGTGGGAATAAACTTTCAAATTATTAAGGAAAGGAAAGATACTACAATGAAAAAGTCTATAAGGTAAGGCATCTCAGAAAGGATAGAAAACTCCTAAGAAAAAAAGAACTCAATCATAAGAGGAAATAATTATTATTAGAATAATTGTTAGAATATCTCTTTTAGAGGTTGTATGATGTTGTATATACACATAGAACTAAATCATTGATCACTTTGGATTACTTTTAAAAACAGCATAAAATAGGAATGCAAGATCAGGTTGACAGGATGAATAGAAGACCTAAAAGGATCCCATAGGGATATTGCCAGAATTATTTAAAAAATTAATTTAGTCTTATAAGGAAAGGTCATACAACTTGAACTGGAATGTCTAGGACAAAAATGAGGAGGGAGATAGTATCTAAGAAAAATAAGGAAGATAATAATAGATCTATGTTAAGGGAGTTCAAATCATTTGATCCTGGAAGACAACAATTGTATTTAGAATGAGAGAGACAGAGAGAGAGAAAAAAAAAAGAGAGAGAGAGAGAGAAAGAGAGAGAGAGAGAGAGAGAGAGAGAGAGAGAGAGAGAGAGAGAGAAAATAGAGTGTGTAAAGTGTAGGCCAGTGAGTCTGCAAACTATATGCTAATGTTCTTAATTTTGATTCCTGGAAAATATTCTAGGAAAAACTCCTGGAAGAAATGGTTAATGAGCATTTAGAAAAAAAGACAATGACCATCACATGTAGTGGTTGGTGTTAGCAAGAGGTCATATCCGATTCTTCTTTCTTTTTTTGAATGTGTTTGTACAAACATGAAAATAAAGATTCTTGTTTACGCAGATTTTTAGAAAAATTGTTAATGAAGTATTTCATGATATTCTCTTGAGAAATATGAAGACATAGTCAGATACACAGGTAAAGAATTAAACAGATTTGGATTTATTTGAATGTGAAGAAGAAAACAGTGATTAATAATGGTTCCAAGTCAACTTGGAAAGAAATCTGCATCAAAACTCTGTCATATAAAAGGAGGACAAGAAGAAGACTTTCATTTTTTTCTCATTTCATACTCATGACTTAAAGAAAATCCGAGAAGAAGAAATTTCCTTTGACTCAACACATACAGAAATTCTGACACCTGCAGTCTTCCTTGGCTCTAGATGAAGCTTGCTCATTGTCTACTTTTTACTTCTTGCTAGAAACATCTCTCTAGTGTATTGATTTCTCACAGTTTCTCTTTATATGTCTGACACTTGTATTTTTAGAGTTCCTGATCTTAAAGGAAAAAAAAGATAAAAAGTGAAATATATAATGGGCAGTAAGTATGGTTAGTATTTCTTTTTTTCCTATTCTGTTACTTCTACTATTGTCAGACAAACACATATACACAAAGTGGTAGGGAAAAAGTAATTCTTTCATGTTACAGTTACAAACTGTTTAATCTCAGTGCATTTTTTTGGGCCTAGAGAAAACATTTCAAAGAGACAAAAGTTTAAAGAAGCACTTTCAGATACATCTGAAAAATTTGTAAGTATCTGAATCTACTTCAAACAGATATCGGCAACAACAACAACATTGTATTAAAAAACAATGCTACCTCAGCTTTAAAAATAGAGACACACTAATAATATGAAGGTTGTATTTGCATTGTACTATATCTTGGTGAGGAGTGGAGAGTTGCATTCAATTCAAGACACCATTCTTTAGGAGTGACATTGATAAAATATAGAATGCTCAGTGATGGACAACTTGAATGATGAAGAACCTCAAATCAATACCAGAGGAGTATTAGTTGAAATAATTTAAAATGTTAATCCTTAAGAAAAGAAGTCAGATGTGGAATGTGACAGATGTCTTCAAGTAGTACTGGGAGGGCTTATATTGACTAATTTTCTCTGTTGGTTCCAAAGAGCAGAACGAGGAATAATTGATGAAGATTGCAAAGAGACACATTTAGCTTACATTTTGAAGATATGGTGAAGACATTAAAGCTGTTCAAAAGTAGAATGAAATAACCAAGAAAAAAGTGGGTCCCTACAAATTGGCAATTGGATGATAATTTAATAATTAAATAATATGGAAATATGTACATATGCATATATACATATATATGTATATATATATGTACATTCACATATAGACAAATATATATACATCCCAACAAGTATGTCCTCAGACAAACATTCACTTATATACATGGAATACATATGTTGATATATGTGTATATATACATATATTTACATTACATATAATTACATTATTCCATTTATTATAATATTTTATATATTTATATTAATAGATGTTCACTGAAATCACTCCTGTTCTTAAAATATTATTATTCTATGTCTATACCTTAGGCACTTGAAAGGGTTAAGGTGCCTAGTCTATTGGTAGGCAGCAAATTAGACACTGGGGAAATAGAATCCAATAAAATTAGAGCAATAGAATCAATTTTTATAGGCAAGAATATGGAATGTTAGAAAACTGGTTCCTTAGGAATAAAAATGCATTTGTATTGAATGGGTTGAATGAAAAAAAGGTGCCCATATATTAAAATTGTGTTTTCTTTTTTATGAAGCTAGTTAAGTGATTTCTAGGTTGAATCATGCATAATTCTGTAATACAAACAATATTTTGCTTCAGTGCTCTACTGTTTGACTAGCAAAGCATTTCTATGCCCATCCAACCCACTTTGTTTCTACCATTCTTTTCCCATTTGCTCCATAAGAAGCACATTTTCATCAACACTAAGTGTGCTCAGGGGTAGCTTTAAGGCATTGTGTTGCACTAGACCTCTCCCTGAGCAGTATTTCCACAATGTATGAACTGGGTCCTGTGTAGGTATTTTGGGAAAAAAAAAACTGACTCAAGATAATCTATCTTTACACTAAATACTCACAATAGAACAAAGAGAAACATACATACACACTGCAGATTTGTTGAAAATTGCATATTTCTTTAGAAAGAGAAATAGGCACAGAATGAGAAATAGCTACAGGACTACAATGAATATTTCTGTAAATATAATTTGTCCTGCCTTTCCCCAAAGATTAAATGTGCTATTTTCAAAGGAAACTTGCATTTGCTGACAGAAATGACACCTCCCATTTTCCCAGACTTTCATCTTCATTATTTTCAAAAATTGTTTTTAAATACCAGTTTTAATCCATTATTACTCAATCTTCATACTGACAGGATTCCATAGAATCTGTACTGAAGCAAACAAAAATCTAACAAACCTGCATATAGTTCTTGGATGTCACTTAGCAGGATTGGAAACTCAAATTCTAAATATATTTTATTCTTCCTTAAGGTCAGTAGTCTGACTGATTTCCATATTTTATTCATTTTTGGTCCTTATTTAAATGAATAGAAATGTTTGATCTCCTTACACAAACCTCCTTCAAATGTTTGAGTTCCCTACACTTTTATTAAACATTGACTATGTGCAAAGTACTTTTCATGATGGCAGACACTGGGAAGACATGAATAAAAGTTCCTGCTCCTCATGCTATTTATATTTGATTGGAAGTAAAATATACATCAAACTAAGTAAATACAAGATAAAAATGGAAGTAATTCAGAGGTAAGAGTTAGAAATCCGAATTTAATTTTTTATTGTTATTATCAGGAATTACAGTAGTCATTATAATAAAAAGTTTTGTATGTGTGGTAAACACACATGTATACACACACACACAAGTACATACATATTCACATCTATTTTCTTTAAGTGTTTGACCCTGAACAAATTAAGTCACTATCTGTCTATATCTATAGCCATATACTTCTTTACTTTACTTATGTGACTCTGGATAAGTCATTAAATTACTGAACATATATGTGTGTATACATACATACATAAGGCATGTACATAAATGTAGGTGTATCCATTTCTATAAGAGGTCAAATTGATGACTTACCCAGGATCATACAGCTAAAGAAAATAGGCCCATTCAACTGAAATGTGGATCATTAAATGGTCGTGTGAAGGAGAATAATGAGCATGGGTTGGAAATATGGTTCCAATACATAATGTGTGTGCACTACTATATTAGCAATAACAAATATGTCAAGTGTGACAGAGATCATTCGCAATTAATTATAGATTACTTCCAACAGCCAACCATATGTCCTTTTAGGTTCAGGAGAAGATGATCTTCTTTTGAGTGAATGAAGTTATGGTGTAGTTAGAGAACATTTTATGTAAATAATGTGGGCTTCTTTTAATCTTAAACTTAGTTTATGAAATGTTCAAGTGATGGACATTTTAAAGAATATTCCTGATAGGAGGCATAATGGCACAAATAAAGACAACAAAAACAAAGAAACTGATTTATCTTTTTTTTTTCTGGAGTTGACAACAAGCTTAGAAATCAAATAATCAGCTCATTGGGCCAACACTATAAATTAAGACAGATGAGCAGTGACAGGTGCCTGGTACCTTTCCATAAGAGACACCTGAGAACCCTACTGAGACCAATTGTAGAACTTCTTTGATTTTCAGCTTGCTCTGCTAAGTGAAAATATATTTGTTGACCTGAAGCAATTAAAAAACAATGAAACTGTTTCTGATCCCTCCATTTTTTTAAAAGAAGGGATTAGTCAGTAGTATTGCCAGTCTTTTTTCTCCTTGCTTCATTCCTTCCTATCCGCTGATTTATCTTTACTTTGATATGAAGGAGAAATACACAGTATCTTATCTCCAGCAGAGAAAAATCAATTGACAAGATAATTTTACAGCCCACAGGTGAACAAAAGGTACCATCAATATATTAGGAAGGTAAAAAACTTCTGGACTACAATGAAATTAAATGGGGAGTTTCACCTCAGGCCCTGCCTCCCTATTGACAAATAGGTAGGATCATTTTAAATGGCCACTGGTATCATCTCTATCTGCTTACTGTTCTTCAAGAAAAAATGGCTGACAGAAATAAATTATTTCTACCTCCTTCAAAAATACAGGGGCAAGAGAATGATCAACTTTATTCATTCTTTTTATTTATATTTCTTGGCTGCTTCAGTTGGTTGGAAATTACATGGAGATTTCCTTAACCTTCTTTGAAAGTAGCAAAAGTCTAGGGTTTTGAATACTATTTTGTCAGAGAGATAATTGACTACGTTGACTGAAAAATCTATTCTGAGGAGTTTGTCAGAAGGAGAATGCTGATTCATAAACAAAGAAAATTGTAGGAAGTCAAATTGTTTGACATTGTCAAAAGAGTCTGGTATGTACATTAATGACAGAGCCCATAGGGGAAGAAGGAACATTCTGTGGCCACTAGTATCTGTGGGGAAGGGTACTGATTGAATGACTTTTTACCTCATGATATTTTTCTGGATACCTCAAGAGGCTTTGATAAATTCAATTACAGGTGCAGAAAGGGTAAGAATGAAGATTGGGAGAGAGAAGAACTATGATTCTTCTAGATAATCTTATGAAAGTGATTTATTTGAGAGGGACCAAAAATGATATCTGCATACTATTGAAGTCTTTTACATTAGATTCCTAAAAAGTGGGATTTATTACTTAAGTCTTAGTTTTTCTAAAAAAGAAAGATTTTTCTTTTTGCTTTTTACCCCATTTAGCTCATTCCTTCTAAACCTGTCAAATATGATTTAACAATATGTATTGTTTGTGATTTTCCTTACTTTGTGGTTAGCTGAAGAGAAAACTCAAGAAAAAGAATGAAACATATATAAAGGCAAAAAAAAAAATGTTCCCTGTGAATGTCACATTAATTCTAGTACCCACCTAGTGGGGAAAGTGGTAAGGGAAAAAAGAAAGGAAACAGTTTAGGATAGAGAAAGAATGTGAGAGGTATCACTATATGATATTTTTTCTTTGTTTGATTATTTGTTGTACTGAATGAAATTATTTTATTTTTAAACATAGGAAAACTCCCAAAGTATTTTTGCTTTGGCAAAGTGAATTGTTAGGTGATCAGTATAAAGAATTCAGAGAAACAAAATAAGACAATAGGAATTGATGCAGATTCCTGTAAACAGAATCAGAAAAAAATGTTATTCAGTAAAATGATGAAAAAAATAATAACAATTATTCTGTAAATATAATGATGAAAAAATTTGATCCTAGAGAAAAATTGAAAAACTGCTTCTCAGAAATGGGTGAAAATAAATGTAGAACAGTGAACATATTGTCAAACTCAATTGATAGTGAACTTAGATCGACTTTTTTTTCCCTTTTACAAAAAATTACTTATGAAAATGGATAGCTTACTGAGTAGGGGTGAGAAAATATATTCAGAAATTCAACAGCATCTATGTAGATGGAAGGCTGTACTTGGAGAAAGGAACACCAAAATTCACATCTGTTCTTAGACACTATCTGCATTACTTTGGGCAAATCATTTAATATTTCTTAGCCTCTGTTTTCCACCTGTAAAATGGAGACAATAATACTTTATCAGTGTTGTTGGAAAGATGAAACAGTAAGTATAAAAATCTTTTTAAATTGAAAAGCATATATATAAAAATTTTAGCTAGTATAAAATTTTGTGTTATAAAATAAGATATAAAGCTTAACATAACCTTGTATTTTGAATAATCTTTAGAAAACACTTTCACAACACATTTCTTGACTTTTTAAAATCATTATTTAGTAATGAAATGATTATCCTTAAGTCATATTTACTTCAAATTTATCATGAATAATATCTCATTAGTTTTTCTATTTCTTACTTCTCTTTACTATGAGCTGAACTAGAATTATAGACAAATAAGTTAATAAATAATATTCAAGTTGTTGTATTTGAAATTAAAAAGAAATTTAAACATAGAGCAGCAGAGCAGTCATTTGCTAAATGATGGTAAGGACCTTAGTGTCCTATAGAAATTTACTGTAGATGTGGTTTGAAATCAATTTTAATCTGGATAAAAGTTTTCCCTGTCATTCTAATTATTATCTTTTGCAAAATAAAAACAAAAAAGCATATATAATATCTTAAAAAGTGAGTAAAAATAAAATACTCTCGAAAGCAAGTTTAACCTTCCATCTTTTGTGAAGGTAGGTTACACAAAAATCTATAAAGACAGAACAGGAAGTAGTTGTTAAATATAGTGTGTCATTGTATATAGTAAAGTAGTAAATAGGAAATATTCATAATTTCTGATTTGAACAAATATTTGCTCATCACTCTAGTTTTATGAAGATGATGCTTATATTTTTAAGGGTACAATTCATATATTTAGGATCTCTAAGAATGGGAAGATTATACTAGCATCTCACATCACATTTTAGTTCTAAAAGCAGACACAAAGTGACTGATTATATTTTATACTCTACAATGTAGGCATGAGAGGTTGGCTGTTGACCTAAGGTGGCAGCAATTACATTCCCACAAGAAGACAGTGACTAAAGGAGATGTGATTAGATTGGAGGAACTAACATTCATTTATATTTTAAAGATGCATCATCTCTCACTATTTCTGATTTCAGCTGCATCCTTAGCTAAGTAGAGCTAAGGATTTTGCTTCTAGCATTATATTTAACTTTGAGATAAAATTAAAGTCTTCTTTTCCCTGTCAAGCCTTTATTCTGATGCTTGGCCAAAGACATTAGCAGAATATTTACAAAAATGTAAAGTAACTTTTACTTCATGGAATTTCTTGGGACTTTTATCTAATTTTGATTTTCCATCTGATAGGATTATAGAGTTCTAGATGGTGAAGTGTACTTACATTTTACTGATAAAGGAACACCTATTCTCTCAGTTTGACTTGCCTAAGGTCATGCAGAAATTTAATAGTAGAGCCAGGATTAGAATTCAAGTCTTCTGAGTCTAAAAGCTCTTCCTCCACATTTTTCTTCCTTGTATGAACATTATAGAAAAGTGCTGGAGTCTGACTTTGAATTTCTTCTAAGACTTTACAAAGTTCATATGCTGCTGTTACGTCACATTTTTCCCACTAAAATGAAAAGAGAAATTCATAAATGTGGTTTTAAATATGCCTCATTTTTGGTAAGTGACATTTAGAAGTGTGAGAGAGACTATATAATCAGATCCACATGTAGCAAAATAAATGTTTCTACCATATACTGCAATTTTTTTTATTCAAACTTTTTTTATATTTCTTCCAATGGCAACATGAACATAAAGAACATTACAATACAAGATACTAAGTGACAATCACTATGAAAAAAAAGAACAACAAAAAAAATTGCCTATAATAAAAATCTACAAACACAAGAACAAGTTTCTCTGCCAAAATTAATTATGTAATTTAGACATGGACTTGATAATACCTTCATAGCATCAACATTTGAGAACTATTTCCCAAAGCAAATAAACTTTTTATATGCTCTACGTGATAAGATGAACAATACCCTTACTTAAATTTGCCATTTAGAAACACAAAATTCTGAATTCACTATTTTAAATGCATTGCTTTTACTTATAGTGACAGAGTCTTAGCAACCTAGAGTCCTGACTCTTTACAAAAGAACAATAATGGCATAATCTGGAAGGGGGGATAAAAAAAAAGACTAAAAATTGGAACTAATAATTTTTCAACATTAACAGTAAAATTTTATTATTAAAGAGCCTATAAAAATTTCACTATTATTACAATCCCTTCTCATTATACTTATTTCAACAATTGTCACATTTTGCCAATATGCTTGTTTTTATACAGTTTGTTTTCCAAGAAAATCCAAATAAGATTATATTTCTTTATTTCTAAAATAAAGGCTACTGGGAAAATAGGAATGCACTAAATAGCATGTTTGTTTTATCTTTTATATGTTGCAATATTTGTAATAAAAATTAATTTGATGACAGGTATAATATGAGATGATTTGGCCAGATTTAAGCTTAGAAACACAGAAAACAGAATTAAAGCAGAGTCAAGGTACCCTATGTTTTGTTTTTTTTTTCCTCAACTATTAAATAGCTAGATGACCTTGGACTACTAACTTTACCACTCTGAATATCAGCTTCCTAATCTGTAGAATATGTGGTTTGAACTCTATGATTTTTAGCTTACACACACACACACACACACACACACACGTATGTATGCATATATATATATATACCTTAATTTATATATGTATACCTTAATATATGATATATAATATATAATATATATATGTATGTGTATACACATGTATACATGTATGTTTGACTTGATAACTTAAGAGTAGTTCCTGAAGATAAATAGGTGCTGAAAGTGTTTGAGACAAAATGGATACTAGAGCAAAAGCTGGTAAGAAATTGTTTTTATTAACTATTCACACTGCTGAGAAATAAAATATTCTGCATGTTAAAAGTTGAATGAGTTGTTCCATATATTAATGAGTGACAAATTTATAATCCAACTAGGTTTTCAGGATAATTTTTTGTTTTGCTTTTAATATGAATGAAATGCATAATTGTTTATTTGCCTAAAATGACCCCATTATTTGTGAAGAATCCAGTAATTATTACAAGGAGAAAATTGCTTTCTTGCTTTATGTGGATACAGAGTTTTAGAAAGAAAGAATTCAATTTTTAATAGAGGCCCAATTGAGATAAGATATAAAGATCTAGCTTCTAACTTCTTGCTGACATTTTGGGTAATGTTCATTTATATTAAAATGAAGCAATGTTTTTTTCAAAGTGAACTATAACACTGACACGGACCTTCAAAATAATTTCCAAATATATATATATTTTTTGGTAAATAGCACTGACCTGCATTGTACATCCTTTCACATAAGTACTGTATTAGGAAAATACCATAAGCTTAAGTACAATCTCAAGATTGTCAGAAGGACTGATTAATTTTGTACTCATTCCTATTTTCTCAACAATCTTTGTCTTCAGTTTGGATAAATGCAGTGTCATTCTAGGTTTGCTTGGCAATCTTCAGATTGTCAGAAGAATGGATTGAGTGCCGTTTTCTCTTCTTGTTAAAATCTTTGTCATGAATTCTTACAGACCTTTTAATGCTTGATATGTTCTCATTCTCATTACATATTCTCATTCCCATAACAAAGATTATAATGAAAAAGGAAAATGTCATAAAATTAATCCATTCTCCTAACAGTCTGTAATAAGGACAGAAAATTGAAGAAAATTAATCCATTCTCATAACAATCTGAAGATTGTAATGAGAACAGAAAATGGCATGAAATTTATCCTTCTTGTGACAATCTTGAAATTGTAACAGGCTAGGAAGCAATGCAAGATTAACTAGCCCTGGGGACAAAGGCTCTAATAAGAACTGAAAATCATACCGAAAGAAATATCTTTGTGTTTATGAGAGACAAAGCAAAAATTTTTAATGTCTCTGTCCCATTGAAGTATCATATTAAATAAGTAACTGTTTTAAAGTGCCTTTAAAAATCTATAGTCTGACACTTTCATAAAGACTGGAAGAAGTTGAGGTCAGAAATCATTCAGTGGGAAGAATAGTAGGTTAAGTGAGGGGCCTTTGTTAATTAATGAATATAACATTTATTAAAAATAGTATCTATAACTTGAATAGAATCATATAAGCCTTACATAGTACATTAAATTTAATACAGATTAAACATCATATTTGAATCAATCTGATTCAATAATCTGTTCTGTTTTATACAAATTAAGGATAGTTATATTGTACACAGCATATGCTTTAACAATGATATGATTGTTTCCTGTAGCAGGGAGAGATAAAAAGAAAATTCTTAAATTATCAATTGTTTAAATTAATTTTTAACTTATGCTTTTTTATAGGGGACCATTTGTAATGAAATTATCACACAGATGTTTTAGTTTTATGTGTTTTAAATTTCAACCAAAAAATCAAAGCTTCAATTTTTCACTATGAGAAAGTAGTGTGCTGGAGTGAAAAAGCCTTAGCTGTGGACTTAGAGAATAAAGGGCAGGAAAAATTCAAATTTCTGAAACAATTTGTATCACATTAATCAAGTCACTTGTCATCTGTGTGCCTCAGTTTCTACATTGTAAATTGTGAGTACTCAACTACATGAACTCGACTATCCATTTTAGTTCAACATATCAATATGACTTTAATATGAAAAAAAAAGAAGCATTGATCAGACAGGGAATTAAGCACAAACATGCTTTTAATCTTTCTTTTATAAAGTACAAGAAGTAACATTATACACAAATTTTGAAGGATGAATATGTTGGGTCAAGTTTAGCCTCTGACACAAACCATCATGGGAACATAGGTAAATTACTTATCTTCTGATTATCTCTCTTTAAGACCATAAATTAAAGAGAAATTTCTGCTCTATACTGTCAGAGAAAGTTTCTTGTTTTCAGGCTGAAGGAAACTCTAAGAGATAGTTTTTGGTAATTAACAAATCAATTTATTAATTAGGCTATCCAATAATCACCAAAGGCCCCTCAATGAAGATACTTAGTGACTTAACTAAATATATAATTTTAAAGAGAATGCTCTGACTCATGGGTCATTTAAATGAGAAAGTGGATTAAAGGTCTTCTCCTGCTTACCATGTGACTTGATCATGAGACTCAGCAACCTCAAGGCATCTAGACTGGGGAATCCATCTCATTCAGACCCCTTTGGTTTTCTCCTTCATTAACTGACTTACTCTAACTCCAGGAAAGAGGAGTAGGAACATGGGTTTATTCTCTCAGAGAAATAATTTCTGTTTACACTTCAAGTAGAAAGGAGTTCTCTTAGTTGGGAAGTGTCCTGCCCAAGATCAAGGGGCAAGGACTCTGATGATTATAGCATTCTCCTTGATCACCCATGCCCTTCAGAGACTGAGTGATTTATAGATGGTGGTCCCCAAAAGGGAAAATAAAAAGCCTAGATCTTAATTGATAATTGGTTATTAATATAATATAAAAATAATTTCCCCCAACTTGCTTTTACCAACCAATATAATTAAAGGTCTGATTACAAAAACATATTTATACATACACATACATGATACATATACAGACATATATATGTGTATATACATATATATATATATATATAGGGATGTTTGTGTCTGTATGCACATATGAGACAGTGATTTCATTAGTGTGATCAGTATGTATAGCCCATCCACTTAGGATACTCACAGTTCTTTATGACTATTAGGTCTTTAAATTTACCACAGCCAAAAATATTATTATTCTGTAGTACATCTGATGATAATTCCTTTTGAATAGGGCTAGACTAGTTTTTCCAGATCACTTCAGGCCACAAAGTAACTAAGATGTATGTAATATGGGTGAATTTGCATGAATATATGTACATGTATGTGACACATACATGTGTAAGACACTTGATAATATAGATATAGGAATTTGCATGTGTGTGTGTGTGTGTGCGTGTGTGTGTGTGTGTGCATGAATACACATTCACTTGGCTTAAGATGACCTAAAATTTCTAGCCTAGTTGCATTCAAAAAGAATCATCTGAGGCAGTCTTTGAAGTAATTTATTTTTTTAAAATATAAGTTTAAAAGACCTGTTAAGTGATTTTACTTAATTAAAACTATTTTTATTTTGTTAAATATTTCTGAATTATGTATAATTTTTTATTTATTAAAACTTTTTATTTTCAAAACATATGCATAATTTTCAACATTCACGCTTGCAAAATCTTGTGTTCCAAAATTTTTCCCTTCTTTTCTCCTTACCCCTCCCCTAGATGGGTAGTAATCCAATATATGTTAAACATATGCAGGTCTATATGTTTCCACAATTATAATTCTGCACAAGAGAAATCAAATTAAAAAGGGAAAAAATGGGAAACAAAACAAATGCAAGCAAAAAACTACAAAAAAGTAAAAATACTATGCTGTGATCCACTTTTAGTCCCCACAGTCCTCTTTCTTTCTCTCTGGGTGCAGATAATTTTCTTTATCACAAAGCCATTGGAAATGGCCAGAATCACCTTATTTTTGAAAAGAGTCATGCCCATCAGAATTGATCATTGTATAATCTTATTGTGGCTGTGTACAGTGTTTACTTCATTCTACTCATTTCACTTAGCATCAGCTTATGTGAGTCTCTCCAAGCCTTTCTGAAATCATCCTTTTGATCATTTCTTACAGAATAATACTATTCTATAATATTTATATACTATATCTTATTCAGCCATTCTCCAACTGTTGGGCATCCACTTAGATTCCAGTTTCTTGTCACTACACAATGGGTTGCTACAAATGTTTTTGCGCTCATAGGTCCTTTTCCCTTTTTCACAATCTCTTTGGAATACAGGCCCAGTACAGATACTGCTGCATCAAAGAGTATATACAGTTTGATAGCTCGTTGGGCATAGTTCCATTTTTCTTTCCAGATTTTTTGTCTCAGTTCACAATTCCACCAAAAATGTATTAATGTCCCAGTTTTCCCATATCCCCTCCAACATTCATCATTGTCTTTTTTTGTCATTGTATTCAGTCTGAGAGGGGTGTAGTGGAACCTCAGAGTTGTCTTAATTTGTATTTCTTGTAACAGTAAAAATTTAGAGCATTTTTATATGACTATAGATTGGTTTAAAAAAATGCTAATAACACTGATTTAAAGAAAAAAAAATTGGCTTCCAAATTTCTTCCCTTCTTTCCTTCCATCCCTTCCATAGCTCTTGAGAAAACAAGCAATATGATATCAATTAATAATTGAAAGTCATGCAAAACATATTTACAGGTTAGCCATGTTGTAAAACAAAACACATAAAAACAAACCCAAGAATAATCAATAAATACATGGTTCAATCTATAGAGTGCATCAATTTCTCCTTTTCTGGAGGTGGATAGCATTTTTAATTATGGGTCCTTTAGAATTGTCTTGGATTGTTGACTTGATCACGGTAATCTTTCATTGTTTTTCATGATTAAAATATATTTAATGTGTATAATCTCATGCTGCTGTACATTTCAATTTTCATCAGTTCATATAAACTTTATAAATAAATTTGTATATAAATGTTCTTTTTAAAACCATTCTACTTGTCATTTCTTATAGTATAATTGAATTCTTTCATAATCCTATACCAGAAGTTGTTCAGCCATTTCCCAATTAATTGGCATTTTCTCAGTTTCCAGTTCTTTGACACTACACAAAGGACTACTAGATATTTGTTCATACAAAAATAACAGCAATGTTATGTGGTGATTAACTATGATAGACTTAACTGTTCTCAGCAATAAGGTCATCCAAAACAATCCCAGCAGCTTTAGGATGGGAAATGGCACTTGTGTCCAGGGAGATGAAGACTGAATGTGGATGAAAGCATAGTATTTACACCTTTTTTTGTTGTTCTTGGATTGTTTACTGTTACTTTGTCATGTTTTTCCCCTCTTTTGGACTGATTTTTCTCGCACAAAATGACAAATGTGGAAATATATTTAAAATATTGTACATGTACACTTATATCGGATTGCTGTGTTGGGGGTGGGGAGTAAGGAAAGGAGGGAGGAAAAAATTGGAACACAAAATCTTTGAAAAATCAATGTTGAAGGCTATCTTTACATGTATTTGAAAAAATGAAATACTATTGAAAGAAAAAAAAAGAAAGAACAGATAAGTCCTTTAATTTGTTCTTTGATCTTATTTGTATTTAGATGGTATTATTTGCCGTTTCATAGTCCTTTGGGCTTAGTTCTAAAATAATCTTCAAAAAGGCTCGATCAATTCAAAGTTCTACCAGCAGTGTTTTATTTTCCCAAGTTTTACATATCCCCTCTACCATTTGCCATTTCCTCTTTTTTGTCATGGTAACCAATTTGATAGGTATGAGGTAGTAACGTGGTTTCAATTTGTATTTCTCTAATCAGTATTGATTTAGAGCATTTTTTGGTAGCAATTATTAGTTTTGATTGTCTTCTGGAAACTACTAGTTTACATTATTTTACCATTTATTTTTTGGGGAATGGCTTTTATATACATACACACACATAAACACATATATGTACATCTCTATAAAATGTGTAAAATGTGTGTGTGTGTGTGTGTGTGTGTGTGTGTGTGTGTATAAGTAATTTTGGCTCATTGCCCTATATATTTGAGAAATGAGACATGTATGAGAGAAATTTGCTATAAAATTTTCCCCAAATCCCTGTTTTCTCTCATTTTTGCTGAATTACTTTTGTTTGAATAAAACCTTAAAAAATTCATATAATCAAAAATATCCATTTGGTTTCATATAATTCTCTCTATCTCTTGTTTCTTCATAAAGTCTTTCTATAACCATAGATGTGACAGTTACATTTTTCCATGCTCCCCTAATTTATTTGTGATATTATTTCTATGAGTAAATCTTTTATGCATTTTAACCTTATTTTGATATACGACGTGAGTTTGTAATCTGTCTGATTTTTTCTAAATTATTTTCCAGTTTGCCCACTATTTTTTGTCAAATGATAAATTATTTTCATCAAATTTTGTATCTTTATTTTTATCAAACACTAGATTATTATAGTGATTTACTCCTAGGTATTGTGTATTTAATCTATCCCATCAATCCATTATTTTATTACTTAGGTAATTATTTAGGACCTGTTTGTTTACATAATTATCTCTTGGCAATGCTAATCTGGTATTGGTAAAATGCCTTTCCTTTATTTTTTGTTTGTTTGTTTGTTTTTTGCTGTTAACTATTATTATTGATTCCCTTGATATTCTTGGCTATTATTTTTCCAGGTGAATTGTTATTTTTTTCTATTTCTATCAAATGTTTTTTTTTTTCCTTTAGTTTGATATAGAAAGTAATAAGTAAATAAATTTAATTGTAATTTTTAATTATTATTTGACTTGCTTAAATAATTAATTTTTCTGCAGTTGTTTAGATTTGATTTTTGGTAAAAAGCATTATGTAAATATGTTTTTTTAGTTTCTGAGTGTCTTTATAAATGATTCCCAAGTATTTTATATTGTCTGCAGTTATTTTAAATGGCATTAATATTTCTTTCCTTTTCTGAAGGGTTTTGTTGGTAGTATACAGGAATGTTGATGATTGGTGTGGCTTTATTTTATATCACCAACCTAAAAAAAGTTGGTGATTGTTTATATTAGGTTTTTAGTTTTTTGCCTAGAGTATTCTAAATGTAGTATCATATCTTCTGCAAAGAGTGATGATTTTGCTTCTTCAGGGTTGATTTTTACTCCTCTGTTTTCTTATTTTTCTTTTCTTACTACTAATATTTATGATATTTAATAAAATATTGAATAATCATGTTGATAATGGAAATTCTTGTTTTGCCTCGATCTTATTGGGAAGGCTCCTAGGTTTTGTTTCCCATTAGAAAAAAAAATTGCTCTTGCCACTGGTACACATATATTGATTTGGTGACACATCAATACTACTTCATTGTCTATCATGCCTTTTAGCAAGATATAGTTTTCCTGATTTTTCTCTTTTAATTAAATCTGTTTTTGCTTTAAATTTGTCTATGATTATGATTGTAAATCCTGATTTTTTTTAACTTCAACTGAAGCATAATATATTCTGCTCTGGGTCCTTACTTAGTTTCAGTTTCTGTGTTTCTGTATTGTGTTTCTTGTTTACAATGCATTGTTGGATTCCGGTTTATAATCCATTTAACTGTTGCCATTTTATGTGTGACTTCTTTCCATTCCCATTCAGAGTTTTAATGCTTAACTGTGCATTTCCTTGTATCCTATTTTCTCCTATTTACAGTTCTCTATTTTTATCAAATTCCTGTTCTTCTCTTACTTTTATCATCCCATTTCTCTTATCCCCTTACCCTTCTTTTAGATAGATTTCTATATCCAACTGAATCTATGTGCATTCCCCTTTTGATCCAATTTAGATGAGAGTGAGGTTTAAAAATTGCCTGCCCTACACCATTTCTCTTTCCATAATAAAAGTTTTTCCTTCCTTATTTCTTTTATGTGAGGTATTCTTCCCTCCTTCCCTCCTCCTCCCAGGAGATCTCTCTTTGTTGCTTATCCAATTTTTTACATTACCCTATAAAATAAACTCATTCCTGTGTTTCTTTTTATGTAGAACTTTTCTACCTGCTCTAACAGTGATAAAGAATTCCATGTATCATCTTCCAGTTTAGAAATATAAGCAGCTTAATCTTTCTTAGTCCTTTATTATTTCTCTTTCATATATAGCTAATGTTATTCTTGATTTTTGTATTCAAAAATTAAGTTTTCTATTCACCTGGGTCTTTTATTTTTTAAAAAAAATTCCTTGATTTAATTTTTATATCTACTTTCTCCCCTGAGGAGATTATACACTGTTTTGCTGGGTAGACAATTCTCAATTGTAATCCCAGGTGTGCTGTCTTCCAGAATATGATATTTCAGACCTTTTGTTTCTCTGATTTGGCAAATTCAAAATTTTGTGGATTCCTACTCATGACTTCATGAAATTTGAATAGTTTCTTTCTAACTAATTGAAGTATGTTCTCTTTGGCCTGGGAGCTCTGGAATTTAATTTTAATATCACTGGCATTTTCATTTTTTAATCTACTTCAGGTGGTGATGGATTGAATATTTCAACTTTTATTTTACTGTCTAATTCTTGGATATCAGGGTAATTTTTCTTTATAATTTCTTCTAATATGATGTGTACACTTTTTCTTTCATTTTCTTCAATGAGCTCTTGTATCACTTTTGCCATTTGGTCAATTATTTTGCTCTATATCACTGATCACTTTTGGTCTATTTTACCAAGTTGTTGATGGTCTTTTCACAGTTTTCTTCTCTTGCTCTCCATTTTTACTTAATGTTTTTACTATTATATTTATTTGATTTTTTTTCCTTTTCTTGGAATTTTTGTTAAACTTGTGTCAATTCACATTTGTTTTCCCCTAGATGGCTTTAGCTATAGATGTTTTGACTTATTCTCTTCTTCTCAATGTATGTCTTAATTTTCCCTTTTTATGTTCAGGTCCTTTTGTTGTTTTTGTTGTTTGTTCATTTTCCAGCCTATTTCATGAGTTTGAACTTTATGCTAAAATTGGGTTCTATTTCTGTTTTTTTTTCTTACTATTTTCAGATCTAGTTGAAGAGGTTTAAAATTTCAAAATGATGTGATATCAGGAAAAGTGTCATTACTGTTTCATTGGTCTACACTTTGGTCCTTCCTTACTCAGGAAGGCCTCCCTGATCCTTTGGGACTAAAAGTGATACTGTTTCTGAGGGCCCCTGATATCTTACATTGAAAAAGATACTGTTCTGCATGGGTCTCCTGTTCCCTGCTGACCAAAATGCTCTTCTATGCCTTTAAAATATGATTCAGAAGTTAGTATAGGCAATAGAGTTGCTACACGTCTTATGTTTCATCTAGGGATGGCACAGAAATTTCCTGGAATCTCTTTCTGACCAGTTGCCAGATCTTCATACTGTCTCTGGCTTGAGAGTTCCTAAAGCTCCTGCTGGTTCTGTCTTGATGTCTTAGTTCTACAACTCTTATTTTATCCACTTGGGCTCTGAGCCAGCCTTCATCTCTTTATCATAGTTCCCTACTCTCTACCTCTTAAGTTGACTTAGAATGGAAAAAAATGTCTCTCCCTGAACTATAATTGGATCTGCTACTTCAAAAATATATTTAAGCTATTATTTTTAAAGCTATTTGGAATGCTCAGATAAATGCTTTCCATACTCTGCCACCTTGGCTTTGCCCCCTGTTAAGTCATTACAAATGTGTTGTGAGAGCTCTAGTTGGAAGGAATACATACACTGATTTAATTATTGAAATGTTGAAGAGATACACTGAAGATGTAAATCACATGTAATTTCTATGAAACATAAATAGATTTATGACTATAGTTGAAATTCTGCTGGCACATTTAAACCTCTTGAACTGCCATCATGAAGTGATAATTGGGATTGTAGGAGCAGGAGTTACATGAGAGTGAAAAACTGAGTAAAATTGGTTTAAGATTTTTGCTTTGCACTTTGGAAAGACATGGAGGAAGTTGGGATTCAGGATAAAGGATTGTAAGTAGACTGAGGGAGTGTATAAGTTTTGGATGATAATTAATTTTTTGAAGTAAAGGGGATTGCTTATATGGACTATGTGTCTTTACTTAGTCAATTCTTCATGTAAAAATTTTCTGAGAGAGCAGGAAAATACAGTTAGAAGATACAGGTGACTTACTTGGTTTATGAATAAAAACAAATTGGTCAGGAGAGCAAATCTTTATCTAAGTAGACAAAATTTTATCCTGAAATATGTGGGATGAGAGGGAAATCTTAGGTGAGGGTGAAAGATACATTCATGGTTTTGATGATTATTTTTAAAATTTTTATTAGCTTTTCAAAGGATAGAGCTAAGCTTGATGCTTTGTTTTTCTTTGCCTCAGGTGAAAAGTAAAAGTTAACTATTAGAATCTTAGCATCTAGAATCATATGGCTCAAATTATATGCAAGAAATAATAGTAAGAGATGTCCCATTTTAAAATAATTATAGATAGTATAAAATGCATGGGAATAAAGTTGACAAAATGAACTGAGGATCAAGATAAATGAAGTTATTGTATAGATATGTGTACATGTATTGGATTTGTCATATAATTTAATATATTTAGCATGTATTAGATTACCTGTCATGTAGGGATGGGGGGTGAGGGGAGGAGGGGAAAAGCTTGGAACAAAAAAAAAAGTTTTGCAAAGGTCAATAGAGAAAAATCACTCGTGTGTACTGTAAATAAAAAGCTTTTAATAAAAAAAAGATAAATGAAGTTATTTTTAAAAACTTTTATGTAATTAAAATTAGCTTCAAATATTTGGGGAAATAATAAATGGTCATGGGTAGGGAAGGCCCATAAAATAAAAATGACAATTTTCCCTAAAATAACATATATTCAATGACATTCAATGACTGATAAATAGAATGATTTCACATATGTGTGTGTGTAACAAATATTTGGGCCATTTGAATTAGAAAAAAATAATAAAATTCATTTAGAAGAAGAAAAAGCAAAGGAAATATTTTTAAAATGTAAAAAAAATGAAAAAAATGGTTTAGCAGTATCGGATCTTGAACTACAGTATTTATGAATACTATATAGTACTGGCTAAGAAATTGAAAGGCAGATCAATAAAACAGAGAATATATAATTTACAACAGCAAATATATATAGTAATCTTGTATTTGACAATTATGAAGACAGAATTTTAGAACAATAATTTATTATTTAGTAATAATTAGTGGGAAAGTTAAAAAGCAATATGACAGAGAGTGAGTATAAACAAATACCTTCTACCATAGACTAAGACAAAATCCAAATGGATTTATAACCTTTATATAAAGAGAAATATTGCAAGAAAATCTGAAAAAAATGAGACATATTACTTGTCAGACTTATGGATGATTGAACATATGAATAAGCAGAAGATAGAGCAGAGTGAAGTATCAAATGTATAATTTTGATTTCATTAAATTATAAAGGTTTGTACAAATAAAACAAATAGTGAAAATCAAAAGGAACGTAGAAAATGGGGATGATGATGGTGGAAGTTTTATTTTCAGTTTCTCAGGTAAAGTTTTAATACCTCAAAAAAAAGAACTTTGTCAATCTATAAAAATATGTCATTCTCCAATTGATAAATGGTCAAAAGATATGAACAAATAGTTTTTAGACAAAGTAATCAAAACAATTTATGTTCATATAAAAATAACAAGTTTTACATAATAGAAAAAAAAGAACTATATGGCTAAATTCAAGAACTATATGCCTCAGACCAGTTGCTCATCTCTAATCAGATCTAAAATTAGAGTTCTGGACCAAGGGGAAAATCTTACCACTTTTTCTTCCCAGTAAAAAGAAACGTTTGGACCAAAAAATCTTTTTTCCTATTACCTTTTGTGAGGAGACAATAAGAAAGAGTACTCAGTTAAATCTTGACTCACATTGACAACTGCTGATTAAACATGAATTTATTCATTTTCTCTTGTACAAATGTATTTGTTGTTTGTCATACACATGTATATAAAGAATAGAAGTTTTTATAATAATGCTAGTAATAATAATAGCCAGTGTTTATTTATTATCTGTTGTATTAATTCCTTTACACTTATCTCATTTCACAATCAAAATAACCATGATGTTATGATTATACTCATTTTACATTTGAAGAAAGTAACACACACAGAAATTAAGGGAATTGCCCAAAGTCACACAGATTATAATTGTTTGAGACTGGGTCACATCTTCCTGACTCTGTGCCTGGAACTCTATCCATTTGCCATGTAGTTGTCTAAGACAATTATTATTTTTAGTGCTAAATTTTGGTGTGAAACATTTTCTTTATGGAAACAATATTGAGTTTAAAATATAAATTTTTAACTTATTTTATAACTGTCTCAGTGAATTTGAGCAACTTGATCTTAGCTATGTAAAGATGTAACTGAAATTTTGATCTTCTGATTCTGAGCCCACTGTTCCTTAAACTCCTCCATAAAAATCATTTATATCCAATTTAATTGAGGCCAATTCCACTCAATTTACTTCATCACACACTTATTACGCATCTACTTTGTTCAAGGTATTGCAGGAGGCCTGAGAAGCTAAAAAAAAATCATAGATCTTTAGAACCTTATTCATTACTGGAGGAAGTCGGATAATTATTTACAGAGAAATCAGTGCGAATATTTGTAAAAATTAACATGAAGTCATTTAAAGGGGGAGAAAGTGTTTACAAGACAAGGCCAATTTTAAGGTCCTTTCTAAACTGAATAATGGAGTAGCTGGACTTTATTTTAATGAGTCTTCAGGGTCAGATTCTCAACTTGAGTAAAATAGCAGATTCATTGTCTAATAACATTATAAAGGAGTTGTGAATAGAGTATAGAACAATATTCATAAAACATGTATGAGTAATTCAGGTAGCTGGGCCCTCCTCCCCCTTGATCAATTTGGCGTGACATAAATATCCACCAAAACTGATGCTTGCTGAGTTCACTTGTGCTACCTGCATTTATGTTTTGAAGTGACCAGGAAACCAAACATTTGTCCTTGAGCCATTAAGTTTCAAAGAGACTTTTTAAAATGTTTAAGGAAAATGCCCAGACCAATCAACACAGGGGGCCTTCTTTTCAACACTTTTTTCTACTACACATCTTTTGGTATACACTGGTGTTTGCCTATATTTTATATAAATCAATTTTTCTTTCTGTAATATCCTGGATGTTAGTAGCAAATAGGGAAAAAAAATAAGCATTCCAAAAGTGTGCGTGTGTGTATTTATACATTATGAAATGAAATCTGAGCTACCTAATTTCATAGCTTTGTTGTTTTCCTCCTGGTAGGATTCTGCACCTCCAATAGGATTTCAGAAAATTGCAAGTGCATCAATGAAAACTGAAATTGAAAAGCAAAACCTACTCTGTGAGATTTTACTGATGTGTATTATTGAATTCCCTGTTTGAAAAAAAAAATCCTTGTAACAAACAATCCTACCAAACATATAGAATGTCATTAATCAGCGACTGACTTTATATACATAAGTAATACTTCAGATGTTTTATTTAAAATTTGAAAGTAAGCTATCTTTTAAAAATACAATTGTTACTTCTGCAATATTCAAAATTCAAAATCTGCATATGTACCTAGATCTTTTTAGATTGTGGGTTTTTTTTTATTTGAATGACTAGGTGGCTAGGGTTGAAAGAATGACTGTGATAAAAATTGAGTATCTAAGCCAAAGATGACAAATTTGATCATGGTTGTACTCCATACTTTTAGGTACATATGATAAGACCTGAGTTTAAATTGCCACCCATTATTCTACATTTAGAGGCAAGATAAATACAGTGATTTATAGTACTTGTGAAAGCCTTCAGAATGCTTTTACTTCATGGAAAAGTGTGAAATTTAGAGGGTTGCACTTTTCATCATCAACAAAAGCCATTTCTGCAGACAAAGAAAAAAAAAACATTTCATTTATTTAGAAGCGGATAGAAAGGTACTAAAGGTCTTGAGGATGAAAGACCTGAAGGAAGAGCTGTTCATGGAAAGCTTTTATAGAATAAACTTCATAGGAACAGTTAGATAGGGGAGGTGGAGCAGATAGCAGAAAGGAGCAGGGCACACAAGCAGCAGGAAAGCAACTCTGGAAAAGTTGCTTCTCTATACTTTATCCCTTGTTCCTATACTTTTTTTACTTGGCAAAGGGAGGGGGAAATCCCTCTTTAATGAAGCCCCAGTATGAGCAAACTCTAAGCTTACTTTTTTAGTACCTTTGGACAATTTTCTCTCTCTCTCTCTCTCTTTCTCTCTCTCTCTCTCTCTCTCTCTCTCTCTCTCTCTCTCTCACTGTGTGTGTGTCTCTTTCTATCTCTGTCTGTCTGTCTCTCTCTCTGGAATATTCAGTGCCCCTAGTACATTCATGATAGCTGCCATCATCATTGTATCCTCTAATTCTTGTCATTAGAGTCCTAAGGAAACTTAGATCTTGTTAATACAATGTGTTATTGTTTATTAAAAAGCTTCTATATAATTTTCACATATGTGTATTTATGGACAGATACATACAGTGGAAAAATTGGTCTAAAGTCAGGACGAACTTATTTAAAATCTGACCTCAATTACTTGTTGTGTGACCATGGGCAAGTCACTTAGCAATATTTGCTTCAGTTTTCCCATATGTAAAACGAGCTGGAGAAAGAGATGGCAAATCACTCCACTATGTTTGCCAAGAAAACCTTAAATGGAGTCATGAAGTGTCAGGTACAACTAAAATGATTCATCAATATATATGTGCATATATGCATTAAGCACATATATGTACCAATCAAAAATAAGGCATTTAGTAGTAGTAATGAAAGGCAATGAAACAATTCTGTTTATTTATGTATGTATCTATCTATATCTTTTATGTACTATCTATCCAAATATATGTTCTATTGCTGCTATATATATATGTTATAGATATATTTATTTATATCAATGACCTAATTGAGCACAGTGTTTGTATTTTCACATTAATTTTTCTCCCAGTTATTAACATAGTACCAGGAGCATATCAAGTGTTTTTTAATAAAAAAGATTATTAATATGTCTTAATATTACTTATAATTTACATTTTTGTTACCCTTATTCTAATACCCAAAAGCCATCCCACATAACAAATATATCAAGGAAAAGAAAAAAAAAAGGAAAAAACAGAGAATATCAGTCACACTCATTAGCATATCAAAAAATCTGAAACTATATTCAATGTACCACACCATGGACTTCCCACATTAATAAAGGACTGAGGGTGTTGTCTGAAATTTCTTCTTTGGAGATCTGCTTGTCCTTTCTAATTTTATAACATTTACTCACAATTTGTTCTGCTTAGGATTAATATCTCCCTTTATTGACTGGTCTTGCAATTCTGCTTCTCCTCTATCCCCTTTCCTGCCTATTTCATTCTTGAGAAAATATATATTTCTTTATTCACAAGTATATATTTAATCTCATTTATGAGAATGAATTTCACATGTCAATCACAACTATTAGCCCAACCCCAAACACCACTGTTGATATAGATATGTATATTTACTAAGTGAGATAATTCCCCCTGACCACTTTCCCAGTTCTCCTCCAATTGCCTTCCTCAAAGCCTCTCTTTCCATATTTCTCTTAAGATCACCAGGGCCTAATGGAATTCCTCCCAGATCCTGTGCAATTAGAAACAATTTATGACTCTTAATGATGATAGATTTTCCATATTTTAATACAAGTGGTACATCATTATTTATCCCCTTATAAGTTTATTTGTGTTTACAATTTGAAATTTCTCTTCAGTCTTATGGTTGAACTTTGACATTTCTCTATAGCTTTGGCCTTTTCATTACAAAGTACTCTATTTCTCTATTTCCTCCTTTGTGTCATTATATTTAGTTTTTCTAGATAAGTTATTCTTGACTGCAAGCCAATATCTTTTCCCTTTTGGAATATAATTAGTTCTTAATTCCCTTATTGTAGTGATTGTTAAGTCTTTTGTGATTGCAACTCTGGCTCCTCCATACTTGATTTCTTTCTTTCTGACTACCAGCAATATTGTTTTTTGTTGTGGAGGTTGAATTTCTGCTCTTATGTTTCCAGAACTTTTTATTTGTAGTTTCTTTCAAGATGTGATAGCTGGGTTCATTCTATTACTACTTTGTTCTCTGATTCTAAAAGATTTGGGCAATTTTCTTTTAAGGATCTCTTGAGATGTGATGTCTGATTTTTTGTAGTAATCATGGCATTCAGGTATTCCAATGCTTTTTCTTCTTCTTCTTCTTCTTCTTCTTCTTCTTCTTCTTCTTCTTCTT
>JAJPUD010002143.1:42766-53740 GCA_023553655.1 Myrmecobius fasciatus
TTCTTCTTCTTCTTCTTCTTCTTCTTCTTCTTCTTCTTCTTCTTCTTTTTGCTTCTATAATCCATTTTTGAGTAATATTGTCTTTAATATGAGATTTTTAAAATAGGAGATACCTTGAGTTTTCTTCAATTTTTTCAGTATTTTGTCATAGTTTTAAAATTTCTTTTTGTCTCTCGAAGTAAATAGCTTTTATTTTCATGTAATTTTTTAGGAATTTATTGTTGTGTTAGGTTTTCTGCCACAGGCAACAAGCTGTTAAGTATCTTTCCAATTATTTCTTTTACAACTTTTTTTTTCTTTTCTAATTTTTGCTAGCCTTCTCATTTCCTTTAAAAATAAATTAACTTTTCATTTGGTGCTGGCTAAGAAATAGAGTGATGGATTAGTGTAATAGATTAGAAATACATGACAATAATCAAGGACTATAGTTTTTTTTTTAATTTGCAAAACATATGTATGGCTAATTCTTCAATATTAACCCTTACAAAGCTTTCTATTACAATTTTCCCCCCTACTCCCCACCCTTCCCCTAGATGGCAGGATATCCACTACATGTTAATTATGTTAAAATACTTGACAAATCGAATATATGTATATATATTTCCACACTTATCATTGTTGTGCAAGAAAAATCGTATCTACAAGAAAGAAAAATCAGATAAAGGAAACACAATGCAAGCAAGCATCAATAGAGAGCATGAAAAATGTTATATTGTGGTCCACAATTCACATCCCTCTCTCTGGGTGTATATGGCTTTCTTCAGTGAACAATTGGAAGTGGTTTGAAACATTTCATTGTTGAAGAGAGCCATGTCGGTCAGAATTGATCGTCATATAGTATTGTTGTTGTTGTGTATAATGATCTCCTGGTTCTGCTCATTTCACTCAGCATCAGTTCATGCAAGTCTTTCCAGGCCTCTCTGAAATCATCCTGCCGGTCATTTCTTATAAAACAATAATATTCCATAATATTCATATACCATAATTTGCTCAGCCATTCTCCAATTGATGGGTATCCATTCAGTTTCCAGTTTCTAGCTACTACAAAAAAAGGCTGCCACAAACATTCTTGCACATGTGGGGTCCTTTCCTTCCTTTAATCAAGGACTATAATAATCTATTATTTGATAAAGCCCCAAATTCCAGCTTCTGGAAAAATAACTCATTATTTGACAAAAATTTCTGGGAAAACTGGAAAATACTATGTCAGAAACTTGGCATAGAACTATATCTCAGAACCCATACCAAAATAAGGCCAACATGGATACATAATTTGGGCATAAAGGATCTTACCATTAACAAATTAGAAGAGCAAGGATTAATTTACCTGTCAGATCTTTGGAGAAGAGAGGAATTTATGACCAAAGAGGAACTAGAGAAAATTATGAAAGGCAAAATGGATAATATTGATTATATTAAATTAAAAAGGCTTTTCACAGAAAAGACTGAGCCAAGATGGCAGAATAAAGGCAGGAATTTGCCCATTCTCTCCCCCATACTGTTCCAAATTCCTTTAAATAATGATTCTAAACAAATTTTAGAGAACCACTACACCCCAAAAGACAGAGTAGAACATTTTCCAGCCAAAGGAAATTTGGAAACTCAGCAGAAAAGGTCTGACTCCAGATTGGGAGTCTCCCTGGGGGCAGGGCATACCAGCATAGCCCTGGACCCAGCCCCCACCCCAGTCTAGGCCCAGGTCTAATCACTGAAACAGAGGCAGAACTAGTGGCTTCCACAACTTTCAGCCCAGAGACACCAAAGAGGACCTAGAAGGTCAGTAGAAAAGGTTTGGAATCAGAGTAGGATTCCATTGTGCAATCTCCATGCAAGGCCAGACACCCTCAGCTCCAGCCCTGACCCCAGTATCAGGAGGTGGGACCTCTGAATCAGCAGCAGTGCTCCACGCTTTTGGACCTCTCAGCCTGGAGACACCAGGGAGGACTCAGGTGAGTGGAGAAGGTCTGTAACAACAGGGTGGGAAATTGGTGTGCAATCGCAGCCCAGACCTGGTCAGCAGAGCCCCAATCCTGGCCAGCATACTAGATTTTACAGCTGCAGTGTGGCAGGGAAACACCTAAAACTCCAGGGCAGAAAAGAGTGGTCTGATTACTAGAAGAATTTCTGAAAACAGCTACACAAATCCCCTGGAGCTTGGAAAAATACATCCCTACACCCTGGAAACAAAGTCCCGCTTTAACAAAGAGTTAAAAGCAGAGTAATAGGGTAGGAAAATGTACAGAAAACAAGAAAATTTTCTCACCATTAAAAGTCGTAGTGGTGACAAGGAGTATCAACACACTCTCAGAAGATAACAAAATCAAAGCTCCCATATCTAAAGCCTCCAAGAAAAATAAGAATTGGGGTCACATCATGGAAGAGCTCAAAAGGGAATTTGAAAATCAAGTAAGAGAGATGGGGGGAAACTAGGGAAAGAATTGAGAAAGGGGCAAGAGGAAATACAAACAATATCAAAAGAATGCCTTAGAAAGCAAAATTGGCCAATTGGGAACGGAAGTACAAAGCTCAATGAGGAAAATAATTCCTTAAAAAATAGAATTGATCAAATGGAAGCTAATGACTTTATGAAAAATCAAGATACAATCAAGCAAAACCAAAAAAGAAAAAAGAAAGAAATATCTCATTGGAAAGCAATAGTTTAATATAGAAAATAGAAAATATATATAAAAAAAGAAAAATAGAACCAGGAGAGATAATTTTTTAAATGTTGGTCTATCTGAAAGTCATAACCAAAAACCAAACTTGGACACCATCTTTCAAGAAATTATCAAGGAAAACTGCCCTAATATTCTAGAACTCTAAGGTAAAATAGAAAGTGAAAAGAATCCAACAACCATCTCTGAAAGAAATCCCAAAATAAAACTCCCAGGAATATTATAGCCAAATTTGGAATTCACAGGTCAAGGAGAAATTATTGCAAGTATCCACAGAGGAACAATTAAATCTAGTGGAGCCAAAGTCAGATTAACGCAAGATTTAGCAGTTTGTACATTAAAGGACTGGAGGGCTTGGAATATGATATTCCAGAGAACAATGGAATTAGGATTACAACCAAGAATCACTTACCTAACAAAACTGAGTATAATCCTTCAGAGGAAAAGGTGGTCATTCAATAAAACAGATGATTTTCAAGCGTTTGTGATGAAAATACCAGATCTGAATGGAAAAAAAATGATTTTCAAATATAGGACTCTGAAGAACCATAAGAAGATAATCAGGAAAGTGATACCTTAAGGGACATAATTAGGTTTATCTCTTGAAATTCCTACACAGAAGGATGTAACTCATTAGAATATTCTCATTAATATGGCACTTAGAAAGTATATATATATATATATGTATATATATATATATATATATATAGACAGAGGCTATGGGTGAGTTGAAAATGAAGGGATAATATTTTTTTAAAATGATGAAATTAATGGGTGAGAGAGAGGAATGTACTGGGAGAAAGGGACAGAGAAGTGGAATGGTGAGAATTATTTGCCAAAAAAAGAGGCTAGAAAGAGTTTTACACAAACAAAAGCAACAGAAAATAAATTAAAAGTGAAGTACAAAAGTGGGAAAAAATCTTTACACCCAGTGTTTCTGATAAAGGTCTCTTTTCTAACATATATAAAGTACTGTATCAAATTTATAAGAATACAAGTAATTCTCCAGTTGATAAATAGTCAAGGGATGTGAACAGACAATTTTGAGATGAGGAAATTAAAGCCATCTGTAGTCATTTGAAAAAATTCTTTAAATCACTACTGATTAGAGAAATGCAAATTAAAACAACTCTGAAGTACCACCTCATTCCTCTCAGATTGGTGAAAATGACAGGAAAAGATAATGATAAACATTGGAAGGGATGTGGGGAAATTGGGAAATTAATGCATTGTTGGTGGAGTTGTGAAATGATCCAACCATTCTGGAGAGCAATCTGGAGAGCCCCAAAGAGCTATAATACTGTGCATACTCTTTGACACAGCAGTGCCATTACTAGGTCTGTATCCCAAGAAAATCATAAAGGAGAGAAAAGGACCCACATGGGCAAAAATGTTGGTAGCAGCTCTTTTTGTGGTATCAAAGAATTGGAAAATAGCTGAATAATATAGGAAGAAAACAGAATATTATTGTTCTATAAAGCCTAATGAACAAGATGATTTTAGAAAAGCCTTGAAAGATTTACATGAACTGGTGAGAGAAATGAGTTTTCCTCCTAGTTTGGGTCCAAGTAGCAGTACAGAGTTACTGTAATCAATCACTTCAGCCAGCTGGGAATCTTTGTTGCAGATGAAAAAAAAAAAAAAAAACTGCAGATAAGTTTTTTTTCTAGCATTCCTGCTCTGGTTCTTACTCTGCTAATTTCACACTGGCCTAGAAGCACTAGATGAGACCTAATCCACTGCTAAACTGCTTTTGTCTTGCTTCTGAACTCTTTTTCTTGTCATACTAAGTCTGGGACCAGCCCTGACCTGAACATCTCCACAATTCACAAAAGATCTGTTTCCCAAATCATACTGGGTCCTACTGAAGTGCCCAAATATAGGTCTCTAATCTCTTTGTGATAATACAAATTCTTCTTGTACCAGTAGAATCTGCAAAACCAGGACTCATACACTATATTCACAGATCTCTCTCTTCTCCTTAAGCTGACTTGGCCTGGAAAAGTGATGGTAATTGTAAATTGCCTTGAATTTCTTCAGTGGGATCCATTATTTATTTATTTTTATAGCTCTGTTCAGAGAAGGTTTTTATTTTTGGGGGATAGAATATATATTTGTGATTACTGTACACTCTTCTGCCATTTTGCTCTGCTTGCTCCATCATATCTTTTCTGCCTCTCCCATAATATAACACCTTATCATCATGAGAGCACGATCATAAATTCTTCAAGATTATGCAAAAGCTCTGGAAATTCCTGCAAATTTGAAAAATTATTGAATATAGACTTTATTGCCAAAGGAATACAGTCTTAAAGCATCACCAAAGAAATATGGCTATTGAACATGTGAAGAACATCATAGCAATCAATTGATAAAAATAAAGGAGGTACAATTTATAGCTATGCAAGAAATAGCCAAATAAATTAATCAGTCTTTTCATTCATTGAATTAACTGGTTAATAACAATTTATTAAGTTCTTACTAGTATCTCTCAGGACTGTACTATTTTCTTAAAATACAAACAAAAGAAGAAAAAAATAGTGCCTATTATGAAGGTGTTCTTAGCTTACTGGGGCAACAGCATGAAAACAACAATGTGCCAAAAAGGTTACATATAAAATAAATTGGATGTGATCATCAGATAATTGGTAACAGTGTTAAAGATGTTTAAGTTAGGCTTATTGTAAATAAATTTAACTATTGTAAATGGACTTTAGAGAATATTCCAGACTGGAGTCAACTTGCAAGAACAGTAAGAGTCAAGAGATGGAGTGTTATATTGTCAATCATAGCAAAAAGTTGGGTCATTGGTTCCCAGAGTATTATATCCTAGGGGTGTATGAAGAGTAAAAAGAATGAAAAGGTAGAACAAGTAAGATCATCGTGTGCTTTGAATGCCAAAAGATGTGAATTGTGAGATGTAAATGTGAGATGTAAAGGCTGATGAGATGAGGAGAAGGGAACAAGAAGACTTTCAATAAATGTCCTAAATTTTTTTTCAGGAAAACATATGACAAGATTCTCAGTTCAGAGGGTGGGAGCAGTGAACTAAGCCATCAGTGGTTTGAGGAGAAATAAAAAAAATTAGAGTAGTCACTTTAGTTAGTAGAAAAGTGAGTTAATTAGGGAGTTGTAACAGGATTGCCTTATAGCCTTATATCATTACCCCCCAGGTATGGTTATACAACATAAACTTATATTGGACCCATTCAACAAGCTTCCAGTATGTGTGTAGAATGAAAATCAGTAGATATTGGGGGAAAATCCTAGACTGAAGCTAGAAAGCTTAAGATCAAAAAATGCCTAAAGTGGGGTAAGGGATTCAAGATTTAAAAAAAAAGAAAAAAAAAAGGTTGGTTCACCAAGCTGGCAAGATGGAAAAAAAAGGAAAAGAGTGTAACAATTATGACGGTGATGGACTAAAAAAGAATTGCAAGGTTTAGTGATTGAAAATCATGATAAGGATGATGAACAAGGTTCAATAAGCAAGGTTGAGGAATAAGTAGAATAACAATAGATTATGATGAAATAATTGAATTTTACATATCATAAATATGGCTGTAGTGTATGGGTAATAGCAAGATCAAGGATATCTTTGTGTGAGGCTGAGATTGAATAGAGAAGTATACCATGATGTAATATCAATATATATGTTGAAGCCCCTTTGTATGAGAGGAGGAATTGAAGAATAAAGACTGAGAGTCATGCACTGACCTCTTTGTAGAAAAGAAGGGAGATATTCTGGAGATTGATGGGCAATAGCTACCATAATTTTGTTTAAGTGACTTATAAATAGGAAAGATTATAGAGTAAGTGTGGCTGAGGGAGGAGCTGAAACTGGTATTGGAGAGCAATCAATATTCCAACTCCTTTGCCAATGAGTGAAAGTGAAACATTGTTGAAAAGGAGGGCCAAGGAATTGGGAAAGAGCTTGGTCTCAGTGAGAGTCAAAAGACAGAAGGAAAAGAAGACTTTTTTTTTCTACAAATCAGTAATAGCAAAATTCTTTAAATACCTAAAGTTATATTTGCTAATTTCATGGAGAGTGGACAAATGAAAACCTTTGTTACTTCATAGAAGCAAGATTTAGTACAACATTTTTTTTTTAACAGTAGAAGTGAAGACAACAAAAATTAGACAGAGGGAATCAATGAGTATATAATTTCATATTATAATCTTGGGAAAATCCTGATGAAATAATTCCAAACAGGATTAACTCAAGTGAACCATGGTGTCAACAAGGGCACCATTATGCAGTTTCATCCAAAGTGGGGGGGAAGCAAATAGACTCACTCTGTTTACTGGTCATACACAGTATGATTCACTCTGGCCAGATATGAAGTGAGAGATTTTGTGTACAAGACCACAATCTGTCACCAATGTTAAAAAATAAATAAATAAACAGCAACAAAAAGCACATTTTTACATGCTTCAGTAGCATCATTTTTGTCCATGGACAGTATATTGTCATTTGGCATAGATGTTCTTTCTCCATAAATGGATCTTCTTTCCTCCCCCTTTTCTTTCAATCTGGCTGGCATTAAATTTTCTAGTATAGTGAGAGCCTTGAGACTTTTGCTGTGCAGTGAATTGGCTTTTAATTCCAGGGCAGCTGGATCAGGATTAACAATGTAATGTTCATAATTATATAAAATGATTGAATTATAATGTCCAGATTTGGGAGCCTAAGAGTCCTCTCTTGGAATAACTATGGTTTGTGGTTTTGTGGTACCATAGAAAGAATTTTATAGTGGCAGTGATCAAAAAGAGGAATGGTTTCATCCCAACATTGCCATCAATTAGCCTTTTAACTTTGGATCAGCTTGTAACTAATCATTTCTATTTGTAAAATGAAAATATTTGTCCTGGTTATCTGAAAAAATCATTTTAAAACTCTAAATGATTAGAAAATATTTAAAAGTGTATTTTAAAATCAATCAACCAAAGATCATTGTAAGTGCCTATTATATGCATGGATATGAAGGAAAAAATGAAATAACTCACATTTTCTCAAGGAAAAAAGGATGTGTATGGATACAAGCAATATAAAATGTGTATAAAATAAATGTGTGTTTATAAGAATTTTTGAGGACAGGTAGTAGAAACTGAAAGTATAAGGTAAGATCTCATATGGAAGGATTATAGATAGGGTGAAGAGGAAGAGATAAACATCTATATATTGTTAATAGATGCTGCAGGTTTCTTAAACTATTATCTAATTTGAGTCTTGCAACACCCCCTTATGAGTTAGACCATAATTTTATTATCCTAGAAATGGAGATTATGTGACTTTTCAGGGTCACAATCTATGAAGAATCTAGAATCAAATTTGAACTCAGTTACCTGGCTTAAGGTCTAGCATTCTGCCTATGTTATCAGTTGCCTCCAATAGCAATACTTAGGCTGAACTTTAAAGGAATCTAGGCAAAAGAAAAAAATAATTTAAAGCCTATAGGACAGATTGTTCAAAGGTATGAACATGGTTGGAAAATGATCTTTTAGGAATAATAATTCCACTTTAGTTGCAGTGTATCTTGTATAAAAATATATCTTATATAAATATGTTGAAAGGGGAAAGGTAGGTAAATATTTTTAAACAAATTAATGTTTTGAGATTATTTTTCTTGGTGCAAAGTGAAAAACACTTCCAAAAAACCTCTACTCATGTTTGAGAGAAAGGCAAAATTCAGTTATTTAGAGTCTCAATTATACAAATATATTCTACTTCCAGTATGATTTTTCTTACGTAATGTACTGCTTGGCAAGATGATCTTAACATTTCAGAAGGAAGAAAACGGTTTATTTAATGAGGGTGTTTTATTACATGAAATATCATGACATTAATATAAATATGTATTTTATGTAAAATATAATAGGACATTTGAAGTTTTGAAATCTAATATTTTGCAGGAGAGGTGATATGGGAGGTGAGAAAGTTATGTTTCTAACACCATCAGAAAATCCATTTCCCTTCCTTTATCTAAAAATGACAGCCTCCCTCCTAAATGATTATTGAGCAAATAAGTTCAATTAACTAAAGAGGAGAAGAATTGTAGGAAAGTAGATGATTTGCACAGCTAATGTAATAATGTCCTTTATTTTACAATGTATCAGGAATGTACAGACAAAGGGTTGTGGAGTTGTTGGGAAGTGTCTGAAATGTTTTAAATGAAGTAGTAGTAAAATTTATAATTTTTAAAAAAAGATACATATGCATGTAACACATATGTATATGCAACATATAATGAAAATATATAAATATATGCATGTATCATGAATGTGTATATATATATATATATACACACACACACATATATATATTTCTCATGCTATAGTGACTCAGTCACTCAACTTACATTTCTATATTCCAGGGACTTTTCTAGGTGTGAGATACCCACTCTCTCTGCTCTCAAGAAATTCAAATTCCAATGTGTGGGATAATATTTAAATGATTTTGTATCTACAAGATATAAGGAGTAGAATTATGGAAATCTTGGAAGAAAGAGATTTAATATAGAATATGATAAGACTACATGGGAAAAAAACCAAAAACAAAAACATAAGGTACTCTCTCCCAGGGTTAATCTGAATACCTTTGAGACTTTGGACTCCTAAAATCTAAAAAAAAAAAAAAACAAATCTAAAAGCAAAAAAAGTTACTAAAAACAATTATTAAAAAACCTGATGAAAAAATTCATATAATACAATAACCATAAAAACATAAATTTAGCATTTGATCTTTAGGTAGTACATGGCTAAAGTATAGATTGTGTGAGCCAATAGATGCATCATCTACTAGCAGGAAGATCCTGACTTTTTCTTGGATAGACAACATCTGAACTGCATGAGGAGTAAATTGCTTTAGCTTCTAACTGCAAAAGTGCCCTGAAGCTATATTCATTTATTCATTAAATTATGGAATTATTAGTAGAGGTTCTAGTGGAAATTATTGCTTGGAATTGGAATTGCTTGACTTGGAATTCTTAATAAAAATTCTAGAAAGCCTTGGAGGTTTCTGGACAGCATATTTGAATTTAAAAGGAAAAAGAAATAATTTAAATAGTGCCATCTGGGAAAAACACAAAATGCCAAGAACTGATTCTTCTTTATGAGGTGTCAACAAGGTATGGCAATTTGACCAATGTACTCTCTGAATCTCGCCCAACTTTCTCTGATGTTCTCTGTTGCTTTTGGGAATCAATACTGAATGGATCAAGGATAAACCTAGGGCTTCTTAGGATTATTTTTTAATTTCCATTTCCATTAGCACCCTTAATGTTCCTCAAGTCACAGGCTGTACACATACATTGTGTCTATTGTCTCTCTTGTTTAAATCAAAGGAGGTAAAAATGGACAAGATTTTTTTTCCTTTGCTGTAAATAAAATATGTACATTACAACTCTTGATTTTTAATAGCCAAAAATGTTACTCATTTACTGATTAATTTTTGACATTGCATTAGATTGTATGTATTGTACAATTGTGTCCCACTGTGTGGATGTTTATTTAGTTTCAACAAAATATGCAGTGTTAGACAGTATACAATACTAACAATCAAGACTTCTATAGATTGAATAAGTAGAGTCTTTGACCTATCTGCCCTACTATATTTCAAATTGATATAATGAATAATAAAATGCAAATTCATTTAAATATGATAATTTACAGTAAATGTTGTCACCATGTATTTCTGTCCCAAAGAATAATAGCTATTATCCTTTGGGGAGATTGTGATCGTTATTGATATTAAAAACAGTGTAGTCATGCAGAAAAAAAAGATTGTTGCTCTTTTCAAAATCCATTTTTAAAAGGTTCATCATATACACTGTGGTATAAAGAGCATGGCCTGCCTTATAAAATGTGAGTTTGAATGCTAGCTTTGCCAAATTCTAGTTGTATGGTCCCGAGCAAGTCATTTAAATTTTGTCTATCCATATTGTTTTATTTTTTAAATGGAAAATGATACTGACACTATGTACTTTACAAAGGAGTTGTGAGAAAAGTTATTAGATTTTTAATTATATGAGAAACATAAAAATTTGCTAGTCTTTAAATCTATCCATCATAAAATATCAGATGATACTCCAGCCATACTACATAGACAAAGCAGAAATAAAAGGAATTCTAAAGTCATTTAAAAAATCAATAACAATTGCTTTAAAATAAGAAAAATAGGTTTTCTGAAAGTTTAGGGTTAGATTTGAATCAAAATATCAGCATTTCACATTAATTTAGGTGATCACATTAGAATTTTAACCAATCTTAGAGGAAAGGGAGATTCCTACACCTGAATATTATT
>JAJPUD010002143.1:63740-84420 GCA_023553655.1 Myrmecobius fasciatus
GCCCTGATTGGGGGCAGGTGTTCTGGCAGACTTGCCTTGTTTAAGGAATAATGTGGACTTAGTCCTAGCCCCCACCAGGCCAGCACATTAAGTTAATTCGAAGTGCCCCAGGGCAAAGATCTTCAGCCGCCATTTCAGCCCCCGTTTTTTTTCCCTACCTTAAAGAGATATCCACACTGTCTAAAAAAAATAAAAATGAAGAAGCAAAAGAGAGCTCTCACCATAGACAGCTTTCTATTCGAGAAAAAGAAAGGATGATCCCAGATCCTGAGGTTCCTTTAGACAAAATTCCAGAGGAAGTTATTAAGGACCATTACTGGTCCCTTTTTCAAAAGGCCTTTCTGGAAGATTGCATAAAGAACCTCAAAAGAAAGCTGGAGTATAAATGGGAAAATAAACTGTAATCAATGCAAAAAGGATATGATGCCCTGCAAAAGAGATATGAAGAAGACACCAATTTATTGAAAAATAAAATTAGTGAAGTGGAAAAAGAGTGCAATGAACAAAAAATTCAATTGGCCAGTTACAAAAGGAGCTTAAAAAGGTAACTGAAGAAAACAACACTTTAAAAATAAGAATTGAACAAATGCAAGTGAATGACTCAATAAGACTTCAAGAATCAGTCAAACAAAAACAAAAAATGAAAAATTAGAAGAAAATATGAAATATCTCGTAGGAAAAACAATTGACTTGGAAAATAGATCTAGGAGAGACAATCTAAGGATTATTGGACTTCCTGAAAGCCATGATGAAAAAAAGAATCTAAACATTATCTTCCAGGAAATCCTGAAAGAAAACTGCCCTGAGATTGTAGAATCAGAAGGCAAAATCACCATTGGAAGAATTCGCCAATCACCTCCTGAAAGAGACCCCAAAATTAAAACCCCAAGGAATATCATGGCTAAATTTCAGGACTATCGCACCAAGGAAAAGATTCTGCTAGCAGCTAGAAAGAAACAATTCAAATACCGAGGATCAATAATTAGAATCACACATGATCTGTCAGTCTCCACATTGAAGGATAGAAGGGCCTGGAACCAGATATTCCAAAGGGCAAAGGAACTTGGATTACAGCCAAGAATAACTTATCCAGCTAGAATGAGCATTATCCTCCAGAAAAGAAGATGGTCATTCAATGATATAGGTGAATTTCACCTATTTCTAATGAAAAGACCAGATCTGAACAAGAAATTCGACATCCAAACACAGAACTCGATACATAAAAAGGTAAAAAGGAAAGGACTCTTGAGAACTTTATTTCTACTATGGGGATACTTAAAGTTTGGGGGTATAATTAACTAGCTATTACTTTCATAATATGAAAAAGAGAACTAGAGGGGGAAAGGTTGTCATCCTGGAGAAAAGAGGGAAAAAACTGGTAAAATAAGATCTAAAAAAAAGGAGGTAAAAACAAGGCAAAATCTCTTGAAGAGGCAAAGGAAACCTAATATAATTGAGAGAAAGGGGGGGAGATGAACATTGTGTAAATCTTACTCTCATCAGGTTGGGCTCTAAAAGTATATATCAGACACTTGATTTCACATTGAAACTTGTCTGTTGCTATAGGGAAGTGGGAGGGAAAGGAGGAAAATAAAGGGATAAACTAATAGAAGGGAAAATAGAAGAATCAAGGGAAAGGAATAAAAACAGGGGGAGGGGATCTAAAGGGTGGAATACTGTTTGGGGGAGGGGGTCATCAAAAGCAAAGTACTGAGGAGGGGGAAAGGGAGAAAGGGGAAAGGAAAGGGGAAAACATAACTTGGGTAAATAAGATGGCAGGAAATAAAGAATTAGTTATTCTAACTGTGAATGTGAATGGGATGAACTCTTCCATAAAGCAGAAGCAGATATCAGACTGGATTAAAAACCAGAATCCCACAATATGTTGTCTACAAGAAACACATCTAAACCATAGTGACACATATAGGATGAAGGTAAAAGGCTGCAGCGGAAAATATTATGCTTCAGGTGAACAAAAAAACAAAAGCAGGGGTAGCAATCCTTATCTCAGATCAAGTAAAAGCCAAGATAGATCTAATCAAAAGAGATAAGGAAGGAAACTATATTTTATTAAAGGGTACCATAGATAATGTAGCAATATCTATACTAAATATATACACACCAAGTGCAATAGCATCCAAATTTCTAGGGGAGAAATTAAGAGAGATGCAAGAAGAAATAGACAGCCAAACTATACTAGTTGGGGATCTCAACCTTGCTCTCTCAGAATTAGATAAATCCAACCACAAAATAAACAAGAAAGAAACTAGGGAGACAAACCAATTGTTAGAAAAGTTAGGTATGATAGATCTATGGAGAAAGTTGAATGGAGCCAGTAGGGAGTTTACTTTTTTCTCAGCAGTCCATGGAATCTATACAAAAATTGACCATGTGTTAGGGCATAAAAACCTCAAAATCAAATGCAGAAAGGCAGAAATAGTAAATGCATCTTTTTCAGATCATGGTGCAATAAAAATCACATGCAACATAAGGCCAGGAGAAAATAGACCAAAAGTTAACTGGAAATTAAATAATCTAATCCTGAAGAATCAAAGGGTGAAAGAGCAAATCATAGACACAATCAATAATTTCATCCAGGAGAATGACAATAAGGAGACAACATACGAAATTTGTGGGATACGGCCAAAGCGGTTATAAGGGGCAATTTTATATCTCTAGATGCTTACTTGCATAAAATAGAGAAAGAAAACATCAATGAATTGGGCTTATTATTAAAAAAAAAACTAGAAAAAGAACAAATTAAAAACCCTCAATTAAATACCAAATTGGAAATTCTAAAAATAAAAGGAGAAATTAATAAAATTGAAAATAAGAAAACTGTTGAATTAATAAATAAAACTAAGAGTTGGTTCTACGAAAAAACCAACAAAATAGATATGCCTTTAGTTAATTTGATAAGAAAAAGGAAGGAGGAAAATCAAATTGTTAGTTTCAAGAATGATAAAGGTGCACTTTCCTCCAATGAAGAGGAAATTAGAGCAATAATTAGGAGTTACTTTGCCCAAATTTATGCCAGTAAGTTTGATAATCTAAATGAAATGGAGGAATATCTACAAAAATATAGATTGCCTAGGTTAACAGAAGAGGATATAAATTATTTAAATAGCCCCATATTAGAAAAAGGAATAGAACAAGCTATTAACCAACTCCCTAAGAAAAAATCTCCAGGACCAGATGGATTTACATGTGAATTCTACCAAACATTCAAAGAACAACTAATTCCAATACTATACAAACTATTTGAGAAAATAGGGACAGAAGGTATACTGCCAAAATCCTTCTATGAGACCAATATGGTGCTGATAGCTAAACCAGGTAGGGTGAAAACAGAGAAAGAAAACTATAAACCAATTTCCCTAATGAATATTGATGCAAAAATTTTAAATAAGGTATTAGCAATGAGATTACAGAAAGTCATCCCCAGGATAGTCCACTATGACCAAGTAGGATTTATACCAGGGATGCAGGGCTGGTTCAATATTAGGAAAACTATCAGCATAATTAATTATATTAATAACCAAACTATCAAAAACCATATGATTATCTCAATAGATGCAGAAAAAGCCTTTGATAAAATCCAACACCCTTTCCTATTAAAAACACTAGAGAGTATGGGAATAAATGGGCTTTTCCTTAAAATGATCAGTAGCATCTATTTAAAACCATCAGCAAGCATCATATGTAATGGAGACAAACTAAAACCATTCCCAGTAAGATCAGGAGTGAAACAAGGCTGCCCACTGTCACCATTACTATTTAATGTTGTATTAGAAATGTTAGCTTTAGCAATGAGAAGAAAAAGAGATAAAAGGAATCAGTGTAGGTAATGAAGAAACCAAATTATCACTCTTTGCAGATGACATGATGGTATACTTAGAGAACCCTAGAGACTCAACTAAAAAACTACTATAAACAATTAACAACTTTAGTAAAGTTGCAGGATTCAAAATAAATCCACATAAATCATCCGGATTTTTATATATTACCAACAAAGTTCAGCAGCAAGAGATAGAAAAAGAAATTCCATTCAGAATAATGGATGATAGAATAAAATACTTGGGAATGTATCTGCCAAGAAAATGTCAGAAACTCTATGAACTATGATTGTAACACTCCCTGAGGCAAGGAGGGAAGATCACTGATGGGGAATAGCTCAGCTATACAATTCCACCCTTGTGGAGGTCTTGGGAAACCTCACCTTACTGTATCCAATTTGAAAGCCAAGTTACGATGTCAAACTTCTGAGGTTCAATCTTCCCTATAAATCTATCCATTCCTATGCTACCTTTGCAGAATCAGTTTTGCCCATTCTGTCTTATGGTGTCTTTTTCCTCACTCCTATCCCATGCCTCATGGTGTCTTTTCTTTCACCTCCTCTTCCAAGCCTCATGGTGTCTTATGCCTTGTTATAGCTAACTCTTTGGGTGTTAAACTCCTCTATGGTTTTAGCCTTCCAGTTAATGACATACTCACATTGTTTCCCTTTCTCTTAGTTAATTGTGAGTTCTACTAAGGAACTTGTCTTTTCCCTTGTTTGTTAAACCCCCTTTCCTTGCTAACTATATGCTCTCCCAAATCTAATTCATATTTGCCAACTTTGGTGTCTATTTTAATTGTTCATTTTGCCCATAATCTTTTTGTAAATAAAGGTACCTTTTTGGCAAAGATAGTACCTTTGTGAATTCTTCACATGTGTCTCATATTCGAACTAGAAATTGTTCATCTGATTCCATCATTTGCTGCCAACCTTATCATTTAGTATTTGCCCTAATTATTAAAGTCTTACAGCCAATATGTGTATAACTAAGGACTTGAACTCAAATCTTGACTTTGGGGACAGCTCCATATGTCCACTATGCCATACTGCTTCATTTAGTCAAGACCACACAATAACATGGTAATATCTTCTGAATATTGTTGGAGATGCTTTTTTGGCATAAGACTAAGTCCCTAAAATAACTCTTACACATCACTTGTAGATATATTAGCAAAGTGACAGCTGATTTCCAAACATTTATTTCTCTTCTGTTTTGGAAATTTCATATAATTTCATATGTTCTGCTTTAATTATATTTTTAGCCCCAGCTAGCTTTTTAGCCAATTTTTCAGATGGCTTCTCAGCCATGAGGAGGTAAAAGGGATTAGTTTAATGTCATATAGTGATTCTGTGGGTTAGCTTGGCATAACATGTGAGATCAAGATCCTCCTGGCATGCAGTCTTTCACTTTAACTAGCAGACCGTATGAACCACCATTTTAGAAGAGGAAAAAAAAGCAGCATAGTGTTCCCTAGTACTGCATTCTGCCAAGAATGTATTCACATGCAATCTTCAGAGTTTATTTACAAGTTTAGTTTAGTTTAACATTGCAAAAACAAAATGCCTCAAATAATGAACCTCTCTGGGAAACCTATATCCATCTCAGCATTGGATGAATCTTGAAAATATAAAGTAATCAAGTATAAAGGTTTCCCATTAAGTAAAAAATAATGTAGAGGAGTGATAGAAAAGAGGACAGGAGTTTAGGAGATGATTCATGTAGAAGAAAACAATCTTATTTTCAAGTATTTTAACATAAATAACATGTAGTGGATATCCTGTCATCTAAGGGAGGGGTGGGGAGTAGGGGGGGGGAAATTTGTAGCAGAAAGCTTTGTAAGGGTTAATGTTGAAGAATTACCCATATATATGTTTTGCAAATAAATAAATAAGGTTCATGATAAAGAAGGCTTGCCACCAATTTAATAAAACTCATTTATATTAAAATCAAAAAAAAAAAAAGAAAAAGAAAACAATCTTGCAAGTTTGATTTGAGTGAGCATGGAATATGCCATTAATTGTCCTTCCTTAAGCAGAATGCTACATCTTGTATTGCAAAGGAGACAATGGGCACTGCTACTGACCAGAGAGGAAATATGGATAAGGGGATCAATTTGATCCAGATGGTAATGCTGAAGAGCAAGAGTACAAAAACTTGTTTCAATTTTTTCCCCCTAAGGCAGTTGGGGTTAAGTGACTTGCCCAGGATCACACAGCTAGGAAGTGTTAAGTATCTGAGATCCAATTTGAACCCAGGTCCTCCTGACTTCAGGGCTGGTGCTCTATCCACTGTGCCACTTAGCTGCCCCTTGTTTCAGTTTTAAAGAGATGCTGAGGATGACAACTTTAATAGACAAGGAACAAATAAATGAGACCAACAAGAGGAATAGTACATTTTAAAACAATATTAGGAAACTATGGTGTTGAGGTGGCTGCTTAATAGCTTTTGTTTCTTTAAAGCTCTAGTTTAAAGAACTTGTTTCTCAGAGAGAATGAAGAGAAACCAATATAGTGCTTCAAATCTCTCCTTCTGATTTTGCCTTTACCTTTTACCTGTAGTTCTCAGACATTTATTTCACCGAATTTTGCTATTTACTGATTCTCTTCTGATTTCATTTGCCTTTCTTCTTACATAAAACCATAATTTATTATAAGTGCTTTTTAGTGTGTCTTTATATTAAATAAGTAAGGAGGAATTACCTTTGGAGGCGTAGATTAGTTTCTTATATAAAGAACTATACAGATTTAGGAATATAAAACTCTAAAATATCAATTAACTAATTAACTTTAAATTTATTTTTCCCAGACTGGGAACACTAACCTATAAAAAGAATGAGAGATTTGTTTGGGTTTTGGCAAAGCTGTAGGAAAAACTTAAAGCCAACACTTCTGAAAAAAATCTGATTTCCAAAAAGAACTTGTCAAAGTTTTAAGAATACAAATAATTGTCCAATTGATAAATTGTCCAAGATGTGAATAGATAATTTCAGATGACAAAATAAAAGCCATCTATAATCATATTAAAAAATGGCCTAAATCACTATTGATCAGAGAAATGCAAATTAGCACACCTCTCAGGTACCACTATACACCTGTCAGTTTGGCTAAGATGATGGGAAAAGATAATGATGAATGTTGGAGATGTGGGAAAACTGGGACAATAACATATTGTTGGTGGAGTTGCAAAATGATCCAACCATTCTAGTTAGTAATCTGGAAGGGCTATAAAACTGTGCATACAATTTGACCCAGCAGTGCCAGTACTTGGACTGTATTCCAAGGAAATCATAAAAGAGGGGAAAGGACCCACATTTGCAAAAATATTTGTAGCAGGTCTTTTTGTGCTAGCAAAGAATTGGAAAATTAATAGATGTCCATTAATTGGGGAATGATTGAATAAACTGGGGTATATGAAGGTAATGTTTTTAATTGTTGTATAGAAAAATGATGGACAAAATGAACTTAGAAAAGCCTGGAAAGATTTACATGAACTGACACTGTAAATTGTATACAATAACAACAAGAATGTTTGATCAACTGTGAAAGACTTGGTTCTTCTAAGTGGTTTAGTGATCCAAAACAATTCCAATAGACTTTGGACAGAAAATGTCATCTGCAGTAAGAAAAAGAACTATGATGATTGTATGTAAATCAACACATGCTATGTTCACTTCTTTTTTCTGTTTTATTTTTTCTTCTCCCATGGTTTTTCTCTTTTGTTCTATTTTTTCTCCCATCGTGATTCATAAAGCAATGTGTATAGACAATAAATAAATTAATATTTTTAAAGAAATTTAAAACAGGAATTGAAAATAAATGGAGATAGAAAAGAAAAAAAGAGAGGGCAAAAATAGAAGGGGGAAAGGATAAGACAGCAGGAAAGGGACTGTGTTGAAAAAAGGGAGGGCAGATTGAGGGTGGTTAAAAACAAAACATTGTTGAGGAAGAAAAGTTCAAAGGGAAAGTGAAAAATATAACTTGGGAAAAATACAATGATGGCAAATATAGATTTATAAATACTTAATTAATTAGAACTGAGATGAGCTCTCCCGTAAAATAGAAGTGGCTAGCAGAATAGATTAAACCCAGAATCCTACAACATGTTTTTTTTTTTTTTAAACAATAAATACATTTTAAGGGGACAGATAACATAAAGATCCAATGTAAAAGGCTGGAGCAAAATAGATAATGCTTCAGCTTAAGTAAAAAAGGCAGGAGTAGCAATCTTAACCACAGAACAAGAAAAAGGCAGAAAAGACATCTAATTAAAACTGACAATTTACTAAAGGAATCCATAGATCATGAAGTAATATCAATTCTAAGCATATATACACCAATTAGTATAGCATACAATTCCTAGAGGAGAAGTTAAGTGAATTGCACAAAGAAATAGACAGCAATGGGCAATCTCAACCTCCTTCTGTCAGAACTCAATAAATCTAAGGACAAAATAAAAAGAAGTTAAGATGAATAGAATTTTAGAAAAAATTAGGTATGATAGACCTTTGGAAAATTTTGAATGAATATAGAAAAAAATATGCCATTTCAGTGGTACATGGTACTTACACAAAAATTGGTAATGTTTTAAGGCATAACAACTTCACATTGAAAGACAGAAAGAATAATTGTATCTTTTTCAGATAATAATTCATTAAAAATTACTTTCAATAAAGGACCATGGAAAAGTATACTTACTAATCATTATTTGAAAATTAAATAATCTAATTCTAAATAATGAGTGAGTCAATCAACAAATCATAGAAAGAAAAGATAATTTCATCCATGAGAATGACAATAATGAGACAACACACCAAAACTTATGGGATACAGACATAGCACTTCTTAGGGAAAGTTTATGTCTTTAGATGCTTACATGAATAAAATAGAGGAGGAGAAGTTCAATAAATTGGGAATGCAATTTAAAAAGCTAGAAATGATAGAATTAATAAATTAAACCACAGCAATTTAATATCAAATTAATAATTATGAAACTCAAAGGAGAAATTAATACAATTGAAAGTAAGAAAACTATTGAACTAATAAATAAGACTACGAATTTGTTTTATGACAAGAAACAGATAAATTTGTTAGTTTGATTAGAAATACAAAGGAAAAGACCAAATCACTAGTGTCAAAAATGAAAATGGTAAACTTACCAGGAATGAATAGGAAATTAAAGCAAAAATTAGTTTTTTGACCCAATTGTATGCCAATAAGTCTGACAATCTAAGTGAAATAGATGAATATTTACAAAAATATAATTTGCTAGGTTAACACATGAAGAAATAAAATATGTGTAAAGTCCCACTTAAAAAGAAATAAATTGAACAAACCATCAATTAACTTAGTAAAAAAAATCTACAGGGCCTGATGGATTTACAAGTGAATTCTACCAAACATTTAAAGAATTGATTCCAATACCATGGAAAGTGTTTGGAGAAATAGAGAAGGAACTCTACCAAATTCATTTTAAGACACAAATATGGTACAGAAACCTGAACTAGGAAGGACCAAAACAAAGAATGTTTCTTAATCAATATTAATGCAAAAATCTCAAATAAAATATTAGCAAAGAGACAACAACTTATCACCAGGACAATATGATATGACTAAATAAGGTTTATACCATGAATTCAAGGCCGGTTCAGTATCAGAAAAAGTAGCCGCAAAATTCACCATATCAAAAACTAAAGTAATAAAAATCATATGATTTTTCATATGCAGATTCAGAAAAGGCATTAGATAAAACAAAACACCCATTCCTAACAAAAATATTAGGGAACATAGGAATAAATGGAATTTTCCTTAAAATGCTAACTAGCACCTATCCAAAACCATCAGCAAGTATTATATGTAATGGGGATAAGCTAAAAGTATTACCACCAAGGTCTGAGATGAAACAAGGATGTTCATTATCAGCACTATTATTCAATATTGCACTAGAAATGTTAGTTTTAATAATGAAAAGAAAAACAAAATGAAGGAATTAGAGTAAGTAATGAGGATACAAAATTATTTCTCTGTGCAGATGATATGATGGTCTTTTTTAGAAAAAAAAAAAAAACTACTAGAAACAATGAACAACTTTAGCAAAGTTGTACAATATAAAATAAATCCACATAAATCAATGGCATTTCTCTCTGTAACCAGCAAAGTCCAGTAGCATGAAATAGAAAGAGAAATCCCATTCAAAATGACAGTTGAAAATGAAAACAATATTTGGGGCTCTATCTTCCCAGAAAAACCTAGGAACTATATGAACTCAATTAAAACACACTTTTCACGCAAATAAAGTTAGATATAAACAATTTGAAGAATATCAAGTACTCATGTGTATGTCTAGCTAATATAATAAAAATGACAATTAATTAATCTCCTTATTAAGTGCCATACCAATTAAACTGCCAAGAAATCACCTTATGCAGCTAGAAAAAAATCAATAGCAAAATTCATCTGGAAGAATAAAATGTCAAGAATTTCAATGCAATTAATGGGTAAAAATTCAAAAGAAACTGATCTGGCTATATAAGACTTAAAACTATATTACGAATGATGGTTATCAAAACCATTTAGTACTTGGTAAGAAAGAGTAATGAATGAGTGGAATAGTTAGGTTCACGACACAATAGTCAGTGACTAAAGCACTCTAGTCTAGTAATCTATATACACAGAGAATCTATACACACAGAGACTCAAGCTTCTGAGACAGCAACTTACTATTTGACAAAAATTACTTGGAAATCTGGAAAATAGTATGGCAGAAGGTAGGCATTGACCAACATCTAACACCTTATTTGTAACTCCTGTTAATTGTTTTAAAAATAAAATTGAAATTTTAAGTATTTAACTATAAAAATAAGAGGAAGGTAATAAGAAGTATAGTATATGTCCTAAATGTTCCTCTTTTGTGTGGAAAGTTTCAAAATTACAAACTTAATGAAAGGAAGCTACAGCAATGAAACATTTTTATCTGCTATTTGATATCTCTTGTATTCCTAAAACTGTACTAAAATACCTGTGATCATATATACAGTATGTTTGAAATTTTCTTTAAAGAATAATTTAAATCATAAAATAGGAAAATTTGAAAATAATTTAAATAATGAAAATTACATGTGTCTAAAATACCAATATTAAATTAAAATGTCAATATTTTTGAATGTGTATATATGTATATACATATATACATATATATATATATATATTATAAAACAACTGATTGAGTGTCAGGCTTGAACTTACCAAGATTTATCTTTCTGAGTTCCAATCAGGCCTTAAACACTCACTAGCTATGTGATGCTGGTCCAGCCACTTAACTCTCTTTGCCTTAGTTTCCTCATCCGTAAAATGAACTAGAGAAAGAAATGTGAAATCAGTTCAGTATCTTTGTCAAGAAAACCCCAAATAAAGTTATGAAGTGTCAGACACAACTATAAAATGTGAACAGCAACAATATAACAGTATAATAAATTTAAAAATTGCACAAATATGTGATAAACATATTTTGCTCTAAGTTGATAAAAATGTTTAGATATAATTGAAATTATTCAATATTTTGATTACTTAAAAAAGATAGCTATTCCCCCAAAATTAAAGAAATAAAATTAGTAAAAAAAAAAAAGACTAAACAAATATATGTTGTTTGGTAGCGCTCATGATTCTGTCTTCAAATTGCTTAGGATCATAAAGGTTGCACTCAAGATTGAATGTACAGTGAGATGCATGCTGCTCAGTTATTGGTGTATTAATATTTAGAAATATATGTTATTAACAGCAAAAGCAATTAGTGTCAATGTAAAATCATAACTATCTAGAAACTAGCCTTTTTTTTTTTAAATAAAAAGACTCCCTGAGCATGATTACAGCAGAGACTGTGTTCCTTAAAGGTACTTTCCAACAATTATTAGTGAGGTATTCTGAAGTAGGTGCTATATATTTGTGATTACATTAAATCATCCTTTAATAGACATTTGGTGACATGCTAGTATCATTTATTTTAATGAAATCATAGTGTAATATGGGATAAAATCTTCTTAATTGGAATTCTAAATTAATTCTATTAATGAATCACATAATAGTGCCCAGAGTGCTACTATACATAAGGCTGAGATTGTCTATCATCAATCATTCTCTGTACTGTGTGAATTATTACTAGACTAATTAAGTTTTATCTGATAACTCCAAGTTAGTAAGGGGTGGTAGTATTTTGTCACTTTTCTACATTAGTAATATTTAACATATTTATGAATAACAATACACTAATGAAACAAGATGAGGAAAGTAGTCAGAAAATTCTAAGTTCCGTCTAGTCAAAATATTGAACTGGACATTTAAAAATTAATTATAAATGATTTGAGAAGGGCATAATGATCTTACTGACAGGTATAGTATAACCTCAATTCTGTTTGCTAGAGGATTTAAGTGCCAAAGGACTAGATTATATACATACATATATATATATATATATATATATATATATATATATATATTTCTAAGGCTACCTCCCACTCTTTACTCATGTGACAATTATTCAAAAGGGAAAATTTGCTTACAAAAACAATATTAAATATTATTGATAAATCTCCTTGTAGGTAGAGTAATCATAGTAATCAGATATGTGCTCATGTTTTCTTTAGTCATTCCCCAAGTGAGGGCATCCTCTTCATTGTGAACAAGCAACTTCTCTAGGGGAACTGATTGCCATGGTTACATCTATTCTGCTATATTAGGTTTCAAGGAACAGTAAATGTGGACATTGTTAGTACACTTCTGTATATATTGCCTTTTTCTCATTTGAGTCTTTCAAATGCCCTAAAATAGTATCTCCCATATAACAAAGTTATATGGTTTCAGTGGGGTACTAATTTTTTATATGAATAATTCTAGCATTGCTTTTTTTCAGTATTTCTCATTCTACTATCCCACATGAATGAGTGGGGGTGAGGATGGAGAGGAATAAGTTTATATAGTAGAGGATTTACTTAATCAATGGTTTGTTTTTCTGGTTTTTTCCTGGGAGTGTGTTAATAACATATTGTAATATTACATATTACATATTTTTGTTAATAACATATTCTGTAAGCTAAAATTGGAGAAACTGTAGATCTCTGATTTTAACACCATATTCCTATTTAGGTCTTTGAGAGTTGTACTTAATAAGCTGTGGGTGTAAATAAAATCAATAACGCTAAAGTAAGAAAAATCCAATGAAATACTTTCCAAGAAATTACATGCCAAGGACAACCTTAAATCCTGGTATTAAGGAGTAATTTTTAGAAAAGATCACTTAGTTCCTTTGTACTGTGCCTGTTTTATCTAGCATATTACAACTGATTCTAAGCTTCAATTTTATTTCTATCTTGAAAGAAAGAAAATGCCCATTTTATGGTTAATAAATATATTTCAAATTCACTAATATATTGAAACTATTGATCCTTTAAAATCAAATCACATAAATGTTCCACTTCAAAGCATTTTAATCCATGCTAATATTCCTATGTCTACATGCCAAGAATACACACCAGTTTTTAGGCTTTTGCTTGTTCCAAACTTGTTTTCCATTGCATGATTACATACAATCCCTGTGAGGACTACTGTGTGCATGCACGGTCTGGTCTTTGGCAAGTCTACATACAATCTGAGAACAAAGGCAACCTCTCTGTCATCCAAGGTACAGATAGATACATTAAAACTAACAAAGCAGAAAGAGTTTTGAATTGGAGTGGTTTTAAAAATGACAGTTTAATGAAAGCCATGTGAAAATACTATCACTCTGATGGAAAACATCTGTCCTCCACAATTCTTGAATGATGGAAGGTTGTGCAGCTCTTGAAGAATTTGTTACTAGCCTATGGTTATATCAACAGTAGGTCAGGCGTGACCTGTCTCCGTTAATATCACAGTTGTGACATTTCAAAACATAAACCACTCCAATCAATACTTTGTCTGAGGACTCTCTGTGCTCTGAAGCTCATTCAGTTCAACTTTGCAGAGGAATTTCTGCTTCTCCTGAAAGCAAAAATTTCTTTTAAAGAGGAGGTAGATGAACACATTTGGATATATAACAACCAATTCTATCTCTAAATTTCTGGAAATTTCAATCTTAATATATTAAAGAATGTTTGAATATGAAAGCTCTGAGTGTGCCTGGAGTGTGTCACCCCAGGTCCCAATAGTAGAAGCTTTAACTTTCTGACAGTCTTTCATGATTCACCTTTCATTTTGTTCTCACTCTCTCCTTTCTGCTTCTCTGAAGGAAATGTTTATAACCAATTTTTATGAGAATAAGCTTTAATGTTTGATCAAATTTCATTCATTTTCCCCCAAATTCCACTTTAGGAAAGCTGCTGTCATGTGAAGTTGACTATTATTATGTTACTAAAAATGATCAAACTTTAAAAAAAATCAAGCTTCTATTTCCAAGATTCCTGTTTTCTCCTATTAAAGGGTAACCCGATTTGCTGCACTGTTTACTTCTAAATTTCTCAATATTATTGTATTGTACTGCTTTAAACCTCTAAATTAGTTACTGCTGAATAATTGTCTCCCATCTCCAGTAGCTTTCATCTGTAAGGAAAGAGAGACATAAAAAAGATTCTTTCTTTCTCTCTCTTGTTTGCTTTCTTTCTTCCTTTCTTCCTTCTCTCTTCACCTCTTTACCTTCCTCCCTCCTTCTCTCCCTTTCTCCCTCTCTCCCTCTCTCCCTCCTTCCTTCCCTCCTTCCTTCTCTCCTTTCTTCTTTCCTTCCTGCCTTCCTTCCTACCTTCCTTCCTTCCTTCCTTCCTTCCTTCCTTCCTTCCTTCCTTCCTTCCTTCCTTTCTCTCTTTCTTTCTTTCTTTCTTTTTTTTATTAATTTTTTTTTGCAAAACATATGTATGGTTAATTCTTCAAAATTAACCCTTACATAGCTTTCTGTTACAGATTTTCCCCCCAACTCCCCACCCCTCCTTTAGATGGCTGGATATCCACCACATGTTAATTATGTTAAAATACTTGGCAAATCGAATATATGTATACATATTTCCACACTTATCATTATTGTGCAAGAAAAATCATATCTACACAAAAGACATATCAGATAAGGGAAACAAAATGTAAGCAAACATCAATCAAGAGTATGAGAATGTTATGTTGTGGTCCACATTTCACATCCCTCTCTCTGGGTGTATATGGCTTTCTTAAGTGAACAATTGGAAGTGGTTTGAAACATTTCATTGTTGAAGAGAGCCATGTCCATCAAAATTGATTGTCATATAGTATTGTTGTTGCCGTGTATAATGATCTCCTGGTTCTGCTCATTTCATTCAGCATCTTCATTTCATCTTTCATTTCAGTTCAGGCAAGTCTCTCCAGGCCTCTCTGAAATCGTCCTGCTGGTCATTTCTTACAAAACAATAACATTCTATAATATTCATATACCATAATTTATTCAGCCATTCTCCAATTGAAGGGCATCCATTCAGTTTCCAGTTTCTAGCCACCACAAAAAGAGCTGCCACAAATATTCTTGCACATGTGGGGCCCTTTCCTTCCTTTATGATTTTTTTTTGGGATATAAGCCCAATAGAAATGGGGTTGAGTCAAAGGATATGCACAGTTTGATAACTTTTTGAGTATAGCTCTCTCTTCATTAAATATGTGACTTTTCTACCTTTCTTCCTATATCCTTTCCTTCCATTCTGAACCATTTCTATCCCGTGTTTTCATTGTACTTTGTAACTCTGTTCAGTACTTATCAAGGTAAATTTGTATTTACATCAATTTTTAATTACTTAGGTAAGCTCTCTTGCTAGATCATAAGTTTCTTGAAGGAAAGAATTATCTTCTTTACTACTCTATTATCTCCTTCAGGACAGGGATTTTTTTTTTCATTTTTTTTTTCTTTGAATCACAATTTCTAACAGTGTGCCCTGCAAAATTGTGTTTAGTGAATTCTTATTCAGCTATTTTAAATAGCAGCTATTTGTAGAAGTGAATTGATCTCAAAATGGAATTATTTAAGCTAAATAACAATTAGCTTAAGATCAATTTTCTTATGAACAGAGGGAAAATATTTTCACTAATGAAGAGAGATGTGTTTCCCTTAATGATGTCATTCATAGTGAATAAATTGTTTGAAACAAAAGAAAGTTCTTACTTTTTGCCATTGTTCTTTTTAAAAAATTTCTTTTAATCCTCTAATTTGGACTTTAACTTTCATGGGAAATTTTTTTTTCCTAATAATTGTATCATTTGCTTTACAAACATTACATGCTCCTCATCCTAAGTATCCTAGTTGGAAAATGACATTCACTTCTCAACTAATCTACCTTAGAAGTAACTCCTTTTCTTTACATATTTACACATATTATGTAATTTTAATAGTATCATAGAATATAGTTAGAATGCTTTCCAGAAAATTTCCATTCCTCCTTCTCTTTATTTTATAAATAAGGAAAGTGATACTAAGAAAGATCAAATGATTGTTGTCCCAGGTCTCAGAGATAGCAAGTCTTAGAACCTTGATTTTAAACTGGTTCTCTGATGAGATCATACTTAAATAATATGAATTAATCATGTGGAATATATGTGCTTGTTTAATCTAAATAGTAATAGCAAGCTTTTAAAATATTACAATCTTTAATATAGCAAGGGATAAATCTAACAAAGACTGTTAAGTGCCCATATTTAATAAATTATTTCTGATTTACTTATCCATATTACATTTGAAAAATGTACTTTTTTTCTGTGTTCCTATCATATCATGTTACTATTAGATTAGTACCTTAGCTCCAGTATATTAACAAAGTAATATCAATTTTCTGTCTCCCAAATTAATATTGATGTTAACATTTAGAAATCTTATGGAATTTTGTGAATGTATATGTAATTTTTTATGTATCATTATTGTGCTCTTTATCAGAGGCCAGATACCACACTGGGAGGGAGAGGTGCATAGTCACCCACCTAAAGGAGACTAGGAAAATGATGATCATATGAAAGGGTGATATTTTAGAATAACCTAGTCCCATCAATTATTTACAGATCCCAAAGAGACCTTGTGTGTGTCTCTGAAATTCAACTTGTCAAAGATGATCATTCCTGCCCCAACTGCTAAGCAGTATTTTGACAGCAGGTATAGTTGCATAAACTCATAAAGAAAAAAGTGGAAAAAGAGACCTAGCTACCAGTGCAAAACAGAATATGGCAGAAAGGTTTTGAAATGTCTAAATCCAAAATGTGTATTTAAATACTTGGTAGTAGGTGAAGTGGTCCTATACATGATGTTAAATCAAATACTTTCAGCAAAATAAGCCCACAAAAGCTCTATCTTTACATGGGAAATCATTGAAAAAAATGAAATAGCAAAGAACATTGAGATCTGTATTGTTTGGTCTCCAAATAAATTCAAATTTCCCCCCAATGATCTAGTATAAAATTAAAAAAAAAATCTTCATTTGTAAGAAGAAAATACTTTTTCTGATTTAGATCATAATAATTCTTTATATTCTTACACAGTTTAGCTCCTTTAGAAAATTGCTTTCAAAAATATTTTTTGCCATTACTATTTATTTGGAAGTAAATTATTTAGCAGCTACTGACAAGGAAATGACAAGCTCTCCTGGAAAATCTGGTTACCTGAATTTGAGGTATATTAACTGATATTCATATGGTATTAGTAACTCAAACTTTCTGTTCTTATTTGTATCTGATAATCAACAAAAATCTATTAACTGCTTATTATATATCTGGCATTATATTAAAGACTGAGTACATAAAAAGATAAGTGAAAAAAGTCTTCACCCTCAAAAAGTTCATATTCTACATATTATCTAACTTGTTGGGGGGAAGATATCACAGTCATTCAAGATAATTTTTTCAACTTATTTGGTTGGCTTTCTATAAGTTATTAGCAGTGCCAGCGTAGTTCAAAGGGTTTTCTGACATTTCTTGTATTAGTCCTCCTAAAAGGAAAAAAAATCTGACACTTTGAACCAAGTTGTAAAGCATAGTTCTTTAAAAAAAAATCACTATACCATCAATTATAAACCACACAACTAAGAACAGTTAAAATCAATCTTTTAAAAAAATTGCAATGAGATGACATTACCATTCAAATCAGGAATTATGAAGAGATGTAAAGAACAGAAAAAACTTTGCTGTTAATCTTTTTGTAAGTATAACAGTTTAATGTTGAAGGGGTAGACAATGAATGTAAATCAACATATTCTATGTTGACTTTTTTTCCCTTTTTTTTTATGTTTTTTTTTTCTTTCTCTCATCGTTTTCCTCTTTTATTCTATTTTTTCTGTCCCAACATGATTTTTAACTGTGCATTAAAATAATATAACCAGAAAAAGAAAACAATGAAAAAGGGTTAAAAAAGAAAGTTGGAGTGGGTAACAATAAGATAAAGTAGCTAATCCATCTTTACCTAGCACCATCATTATTCTAGCTTTCCAAGACTCTCCATTAGTTTGCCCAGGAAAAGTGTTTTTCAGTTCACTGTCTCAACTCTGTGTATCCCTCAGAAGATCATTTAATTGGTAGGCAGAAGACAATAAGGAGGAAGAGATGAAATAAAGCCTCATCAGAATAATTGCCTCTGAGAAATGAATACCTTCTTACCACTTATCAAGACTCCTTCCATCACTTAAATCTTCCTATTTTGGGGTCAGTCATTCCCTAAAGTTAATTATTTTGCTTAACATGATTTGCTATTACTTTGCTATTAGGAATTTTATAAAAACATCAAAAAATCAAACATATTGAATTTTTCACTCACTTAGTCCTAACCCCCAGAATGGAGAAAGCTGAGACATTAGATATAGATTTAAATCTCCTTTAAAAAACAAACAAACAAGGGCAGCTAGGTGGCGCAGTGGATAGAGCACCAGCCCTGAAGTCAGGATGACCTGAGTTCAAATGTGGTCTAAGACACTTAACACTTCCTAGCTGTGTGACCCTGGGCAAGTTACTTAACCCCAATTGCCTCAGCAAAAATAAATAAATAAATAAATAGATAGATAGATAGATAGATAGATAGATAGATAGATAGATAGATAAATAGATAAATAAATAAAAAAAAACCCAAGCCCTCTACATAATGATTTCTTCTTTCTTTCCTTTGTCAATAATGAATTACACAAGTAGGGACAGTTCATGCCAAATTCATTCTCACCCAGGATAAACTGGCTTTAAATTTCCACTTACATCAGAAAATATGAATAGATTTATAGAACACAGAAATACTGAAGTCCATGTTTGCCAATCCAAGCAGAAGAAGAGATGAGAAATGGGAGTTAAAACACGTCACTTCTTTTCTCAAATTCCCAGAAACAGTTGCATCAAATTCAATCAGTTTCAACAGCACCATCAGAGTCTTACACAACAGAGGTAGCTTAGGGTGTCAAGCCATATAAAATGTTTAATTTTATTTCCTTTTCCAACTTCCATTCTCTCTATGTACTCTCACTCACTTAACCTATTTGTGTGCTTTAATCAGCATCTTTCTCTCAAAACAGAAACCCAGTTTTAAATCCTTACTCACAAAACCACCAGCATGCTATGATCAGAGTTTAGTATGGTCTCCACCCTTCTCAAGATAGGACAAAACAACACTGAGTGACATTTTCCAAAAAATCAGTTATCTAAGTTTTGAAATTTTCCTCTCTGCCTGAAAAGAAATTGGTCTCCAAAAAACCTGGTAATTTTTAGGTAGTTCTCATTTCCAGAGTTCCTCTCCTTCTATCTTTAAGTGTTATGACATATGGTGCATAATCTTTCTGCATAAATATAACACCTGCATAATCCAGTGTGTCTCCTGAGGCAATAGGTGTTTGTTATGTCAATCTTCTCATTTTCCCTTGCTGGTCAAAATATATGTAAATAGTGTTCATATACATGCATGCAAACACACATACTTATATATATGTATGTATATATGTACAAATATATGTATATACATATATACCTACACATATATACATTTACACATAAACACACATATGTATGTATGTTAGATATTATCAATAAGATCAGTTGTGCCTACATTCACACATACATGCACGCTATATATAATGCTTAAAGTATATGCTATAACATATACTTTATTATACATATAGAATATATAATATATAGCATAATATATAACATATACAATGTTATTATAAGCATATATTGATATATTGTAATCAGGTTTTCATCCTGATGACTTGCTTTTGACAGAAGAATACGTTTCAAGAGAATAAAACACTATAGTTAACAATCTGACATTTCTCCTCTCCCTACACAATCGATGACAACTGAGTTTCAGAGAATGGATCAACCTACACCCAAAAAGGAAGTTATTTGAGAAGCGTGCCATACACCAATAATATTGGAGATTTAATCCAAATGTCTATATCTGTTTATATATGTGTGTGTACTCAGAGATAGGGAATTAGAAATTGAATCAAAATAAACCTTTATTAACTAACTGTTGTGAATCAAACATTGCAATAAGAGCTGGGAACAACAACAACAACAAGAAAAAAAAAACCTAAGAAAAAGATAGTCTTTGACCTCAAAGAATTTATAATCTAATGGGGAATATACAAGTGGTTCAAAAGGAGGAGGTAGCAGTCAGGGTATTTTGTCTGGGGTCATGATATTCCTGTAGTTGAAACCAAGCAGAACACCTGATGAAAAATGAAGTTACTTGAAAAGTCTTTACAGCATAGATTTGCAGTTTCATGCAAAAGCATCTTTTTATTTTGCCATGTTATGGAAATACTTATTTTATTCCATAAATTAAAAAGAAAATAATAACAAAAGAAAACCTGTGCCTTCCATAAGATGGGGAGAGTTGGGAGGGCTTTGTAT
>JAJPUD010002143.1:84820-144082 GCA_023553655.1 Myrmecobius fasciatus
TATACATATATACAATTATACATATGTATGTATACATATGTGCATATATATGAATATACACTATATATTCAGTTATTTTAATATTAATGTAAACACAGAAAAATAATGTTAATTGGGAAAGAAGCTATATAGTTCATTAAATAATCAATTTTTAATTTTATATTTAATTAATTATGACTAGGTTCTGGAGATAATTACCTAAAATATATATTTGAAGTTTGTTAATGAGAATTATATTTTTCAAGGCAAGGATTAAATGCTATAGAAATTTTTGAGATAATGTTATGTACATAGCAATGGGTCAAGAATAGACTGATATTTGTTTACCTAAAAGTCAGTGTAGTCAGAACTCAACCCCTGTAATACCTTATACATGTGAAATTGCAGTCTTCATACATGATATACCAATTAAAATTGCTTCCTGGTTGGTAGTTACATACCATAATCAATGTAACAATCTTTCTTATTTTGTTTTGTTTTGTTTCATTTTACACCATAATTGTGATTAAAATAGCTGAATACATGCATATAATATATTTATGAAAACAGTCATGGGAGTGTGTGTGTGTGTGTGTGTGTGTGTGTGTGCATATATATATGTATGTGTGTGTGTATGTATGTGTATATAAATTACTTTTTTTAATTGGCTTGATAAATAAGCTGTTACTTTATTCCCTTTATATAACACCAATTGAATCTTCTTTATTCTTTTTATAAGATTTTCATTTTATAACACCGTAGTTAAAAGAAATCCACAATAACACAGTTTCTTCTCATCTTTTAATTTTTTTCAACTTTTTTCCAGTAATTATGATAGGAAAGTATCTTTGAGTTTCTCCCCAGCTCTTATTGCAATTATCTTTGTAAACTCTTTGTAGCATTGGTTTATAAAATAACACTTAAGATAGTAACAAAAAAAAAATTACCTTCCTTGTGACCTCTACAGATTTTTTTGCTACATCCTAAAGGATACAAATAAAACATATGCTTTCTTCTTTAAAGTAGATAATAGAAATGCTTCATATTATCTCTTTTCTTTTCTTAATCTTTAATCTTCATTAAATATTGTAAGTTCCAAAATCCCTTCTATCCATATCTACCCATTAAGAAGGCAAATAATATATCAATTATACATATAGTTATTCAAAACATATTATTCCTGTTGCAAAAAAGCAAGAAATATAAACAGGAAAAAGATGCTTCAATCTATACTCATATGTTTTTAAATTTCTCTCTAAAGTTGGTTAGCATTTTTCATTGGATGTCCTTAGGAATTATTGTAAATAATTTTATTGATCAGAACAGCTAAGTATTTCACATTTGATCATATTTACAATATTGATGCATTTCAAATTCTATTAACTATATTTTGCTTCAATTAACTTCATCCAGTTTTCAAATCAACCATTTAAATACTGTCTCTATCATTTGATGTTCAGTTGTTTTTCAGTCATTTCATTCTTGATGGAATCCCCCGTTTGGAGTTTTCTTGCTAGAGATACTGAAATGGTTTGCCATTTCTTTCTCCAATTCATTTTATACATGAGAAAACTTAAGCAAGCAGGGTTAAGTGACTTGCCCGTGATCACATAGCTAGTGTCTGAGGCCAAATATGAAGTGACAAAGATGAGTTTTCCTAACTCTAGGTTGACACTTATCACTGTGCAATGTAGCTGCCCTTATTATTTCTAAGGTTGTCTGTGTTAATTCTTAAATCCATTGTGATGAAATTTTCCTTTTTCCTCATGTCATGATTTCTTGGTAGTTTTTGATGCTGTTGATCACTCTTTACTCCAAGACACTTTCCTTTCTAGACTTAAGTAGCACTATACTTCCAGTTCAACTAATTATTTCATAACTGCTTCTTGGTCTCCTTGTCTGAGTTACCATCCACATATGAAACCATCCCTAAAAATAAATGTCTCCCAACATTTTGTTCTATGCCCTCTTCGTTTTTTAATCTCTCTCTCTCTCTCTCTCTCTCTCTCTCTCTCTCTCTCTCTCTCTCTCTCTCTCTGTAGTTTCATCAGCTTTCATAGATTCAAATATCATCTAAATGTAGATGATTCCTGACTCTAGATATAATCCCTCTTTTCTCTTTTTTTTATTAATAATTTTTATTGGCAAAACATATGTATGGGTAATTCCTAAATATTAATCCTTACAAAGCTTTCTGTTACAAATTTCCCTCTCCTACTCCCCACCCCTCCCCTAAATAGCAGGATATCCACTACATGATAATTATGTTAGAATACTTAAGAAATCTAATATATGTATAGTTATTGCCACATAACATTTTTTGTGTAGGAGAAATCGTATCTACAAGAAATAATAATCCGATAAAGGAAATACAATGCAAGCAAACCTCAATAGAGAACATGAAAATGTTATGTTGTGGTCCACATTTCACATCCCTCTCTCTGGGTGTATATGGCTTTCTTCACTGAACAATTGGAACTGGTTTGAGACAATTATTTGTTGCAGAGATCCATGACCATCAGAATTGATCATCATGTAATGCTGTTGTTGCTGTGTATAATGAACTCCTGGTTCTGCTCGTTTCACTCAGCATCAGTTCATGCAAGCCTCTCCAGGCCTCTCTGAAATCGTCCTCCTGGTCGTTTCTCACAGAGCAATAATATTCCATAACATTCATATACCATAATTTATTCAGCCACTCTCCAATTGATGGGCATCAATTCAGTTTCCAGTTTCTAGCCACTTCAAAAAGAGCTGCCACAAACATTCTTGCACATGTGGGGCCCTTTCCTTCTTTTATGATTTCTTTGGGATATAAGCCAATAGAAACACTGCTGGGTCAAAGGGTATGCATAGTTTGATAACTTTTTGAGCATAACTCCAAATTGCTCTCCAGAATGGTTGGATCTGTTCACAGCTCCACCAACAATGCATCAGTGTCCCAGTCTTCCCACATCCCCTCCAACATTCATCGTTATCTTTTCCTGTCATTTTAGCCAATCTGACAGGTGTGTAGTGGTACCTCAGAGTTGTCTTAATTTGCATTTCTCTGATCAAGAGTGATTTGGAGCACCTTTTCATATGATTATAAATAGTTTTAATTTCATCATCTGAAAATTGTTCATATCATTTGACCATTTATCAATTGGAGAATGGCTTGAATTCTTATAAATATGAGACAATTCTCTATATATCTTACAGATGAGACCTTTATCAGAACGCTTAAATGTAAAGATGATTTCCCAATTTGATGCTTCCCTCCTAATCTTGTCTGCATTAGTTTTGTTTGTACAGAAACTTTTTAACTTAATATAATCAAAATTATCTATCTGGTGTTCAATTAAGAGTTCCAGATCTTCTTTGGACATAAATTTATTCCATCTCCACAGGTCTGAGAGGTAAACTATATTACATTCCTCTAATTTACTTATAGTATCACTCTTTATATCTAGATCATGAACCCATTTAGATCTTATCTTGGTGTGCAGTGTTAGGTGTGGGTCCAGCCTTAACTTCTTCCACACTAGTTTCCAATTATCCCAGCAGTTTTTGTTGAATAGTGAGTACTTATCCCAAAACCTGGGGTCTTTGGGTTTATCAAACACTAAATTTCTAATGTTATTACCTAGCTTGTCCTGATATCCTATCCTATGCCACTGATCAACTGCTCTATTTCTCAGCCAGTACCAAATGGTTTTGATGACCACTGCTTTATAATATAGTTTTATATCTGGTACAGCAAGGCCACATTCATCTGTCTTTTTCTTTTCATTAATTCCCTTGAAATCCTTGACCTTTTGTTCTTCCAAATGAACTTTACTACTATTTTTTCTAGATCTGTAAAGTAGTTTCTTGGGAGTTTAATTGGTATGGCACTAAATAACTAAATTAGTTTGGGTAGTATTGTCATTTTCATTATATTCGCTCGGCCTACCCATGAGAATTTAATGTTTTTCCAATTGACTAGGTCTGATTTTATTTGTGTGGACAGTGTTTTGTAGTTTAGTTCATGTAGTTTCTGACAATTTCTTGGCAGATAGATTCCCAAATATTTTATGCTATCATCTGTTATTCTGAATGGAATTTCTTTTTCTATCTCTTGCTGCTGAACTTTGTTGGTAATATATAAAAATGCTGATGACTTATGTGGATTTATTTTGAATCCTGCCACTTTGCTAAAGTTGTGGATTGTTTCTAGTAGTTTTTTAGTTGAGTCTCTAGGGTTCTCTAAGTATACCATCATGTCATCTGCAAAGAGTGATAATTTGGTTTCTTCATTACCTACTCTAATTCCTTTTATCTCGTTTTCTTCTCTTATTGCCAAAGCTAACATTTCTAATACAATATTAAATAATAATGGTGACAGTGGGCAGCCTTGTTTCACTCCTGATCTTATTGGGAATGGTTCTAGTTTGTCTCCATTACATATGATGCTTGCTGATGGTTTTAAGTAGATGCTACTAATCATTTTAAGGAAAAGCCCATTTATTCCCATACTCTCTAGTGTTTTTAATAGGAATGGGTGCTGGATTTTATCGAATGCTTTTTCTGCATCTATGGAGATAATCATATGGTTTGTGTTATTTTGGTTATTAATATAATTGATTATGCTGATAGTTTTCCTGATATAACCAGCCCTGCATTCCTGGTATAAATCCTACTTGATCAAGATGTATTATCCTGGAGATAACTTTCTGTAATCTTGTTGCTAAAATCTTATTTAAAATTTTTGCATCAATATTCACTAGAGAAATGGGTCTATAGTTTTCTTTCTCTGTTTTCACCATATCTGGTTTAGCTATAAGCACCATATCTGTATCATAGAAGGAATTTGGTAGTATACCTTCTGTCCCTATTTTTTCAAATAGTTTGTAAAGTATTGGAATTAATTGTTCTTTGAATGTTTGGTAGAATTCACATGTAAAACCATCTGGCCCTGGAGATTTTTTCTTAGGGAGTTGATTAATAGCTTGTTCTATTTCTTTTTCTAAGATGGGGTTACTTAAATAATTCATTTCCTCTTTTGTTAACCTGGGCAATCTATATTTTTGTAGATATTCCTCCATTTCATTTAGATTATCAAATTTATTGGCATAAAGTTGGGCAAAGAAACTCCTAATTATTACCCTAATTTCCTCTTCATTGGAGGAAAGTTCTCCCTTATCATTTTTGAGACTGATAATTTGATTTTCCTCTTTCCTTTTTCTGATCAAATTAACTAAAGGCTTATCTGTTTTGTTGTTTTTTTTTTCATAAAACTAACTCAATTTTGTTTATTAATTCAGTAGTTTTCTTATTTTCAATTTTATTAATCTCACCTTTTATTTTCAGAATTTTTAATTTGGTATTTAATTGAGGGTTTTTAATTTGTTCTTTTTCTAGTTTTTTTAATTGTCACCCTAATTCATTGATCTTGTCTTTCCCTATTTTATGCAAATAAGCATCTAGAGATAGTTACCCCTTACAACCACTTTGGCTGTATCCCACAAATTTTGCTATGTTGTCTCATGATTGTCGTTCTCCTGGGTGAAATTATTGATTGTGTCTATAATTTGCTTTTTCACCCATTCATTCTTCAGGATTAGATTATTTAATTTTCAGTTAACTTTTGGTCTATTTTCTCCTGGCCTTATTTTACATGAGAGTTTTATTGCATCATGATCTGAAAAGGATACATTTACTATTTCTGCTTTTCTGCATTTGATTTTGCGGTTTTTATGCCCTAACACATAATCAATTTTCATAATTTCCATGAACCCCTGAGAAAAAAGTATACTCCCTTCTATCACCATTCAATTTCCTCCAGAGATCTGTCATACCTAACTTTTCTAACATTTTGTTTATCTCCCTAACTTATTTCTTATTTATTTTTTGGTTTGATTTACCTAATTCTGAGAGAGCAAGGTTAAGATTCCCCACTAGTATAGTATTACTGTCTATTTCTCCTTGCATCTCTGTTAGTTTCTCCTCTAGTAATTTGGATGCTATACCACTTGGTGCATATATGTTTAGTATTGACACCGCTTCATTGTCTATGGTACCCTTTAATAAAATATAGTTTCCTTCCTTATCTCTTTTAATTAGATCTATTTTTGCTTTTACTTGATCTGAGGTAAGGATTGCTAACCTGCTTTTTTTTGTTCACTTGAAGCATAAAAGATTCTGCTCCAGCCCTTTACCTTCACTCTGTAGGTATCTCTATATTTTAAATGTGTTTCTTGTAAACAACATATTGTAGGATTCTGGCTTTTAATCCAGTCCGCTATCCATTTTCGTTTTATGGGAGAGTTCATCCTATTCACATTTACAGTTAAAATGACTATATCTATATTTCCTGCCATCTTAATTACCCAAAGATATATTTTTCTCTTCCCTTTCCCCTTACTCCCTTCCCCCCTCCCCAGTATTTTGTTTTTGATGACCACCTCCAACAGTCCTCCACCCTTTAGAACCCTCCCTCTTTTTTCCATCTTTCCACTAATCCTTCTATTTTTTTATCTCTTTCTTTTCCTCTTTTCCCTCCTACTTCCCTATCCAGAGGGCCAAGTTTTTCCCTGAAATCAAATGTGTCTGATATACTCTTTTAGAGCCCAATCTAAGGAGAGTAAGACTTACACAATACTCATCACCTTCCCTTCTTTCCATCAATTATATTAGATTTTCTATGTCTCTTCATGACACTTTGCCTTATTTTACCTCCTTTTTTGTACTTTATTTTACCTCCTTTCCCCTCCCCCCTTTTTTACAGTATGATATACCATCCACCTCTAATTTCTTTTCGATTATTATCTAAGTAAAATCAAATTATGCCCCCATTCTTTAAGGATACCCCTAGTAGAGATATAGTTCTCGAGAGTTCTTTCCTTTTTACCTTTTTACGCTTCTCTAAAGTTCTGTGTTTGGAGGTCAAATTTTTTGTTCACATCTGGTCTTTTCATTAGAAATAGGTGAAATTCTCCTGTCTCATTGAATGACCATCTTCTTCCCTGGAAGATGGTGCTCATTCTAGCTGGATAGCTTATTCTTGGCTGTAATCCAAGTTCTTTTGCCTTTCGGAATATCTGATTCCAGGCCCTTCTATCATTCAATGTGGAAGCTGACAGATCCTGTGTAATTCTAATGACAGTTCCTTGGTATTTGAACTGTTTTTTTCTAGCAGCTTGTAATATCTTTTCCTTGGTGCGATAGTCTTGAAATTTGGCCACGATGTTCCTTGGGGTTTTAATTTTGGGGTCTCTTTCAGGAGGTGATCGGTGAATTCTTTCAATGCCAACTTTGCCTTCTGATTCTAAAACATCAGGGCAATTCTCTTTCATGATTTCCTGGAAGATAGCATCAAGGTTCTTTTTTTCATCGTGACTTTCAGGGAGTCCGATAATCATTAGATTGTCTCTCCTGGATCTGTTTTCCAAGTCAGTTGTTTTTCCTAGGAGATATTTCATATTTTCTTCTATTTTTTAATTTTTTTGTTTTTGTTTGACTGATTCTTGAAGTCTTATTGAGTCATTCATTTCAATTTGTTCAATTTTAATTTTTAAGGTATTATTTCCTTCAGTTATATTTTTGTAACTGTACCTGTAACTGGCCAATTGAATTTTTTGGCTCATTGCATTCTTTTTCCATTTTGCCAATTTTACTTTTCAGTGAATTGTTCTCTTTTTCCAATTCACTATTTTTATTTTCTAGTGAGTTGGTGACTTTTTCCAATTCACCAATTTTGTTTTTCAGTGAATTGTTGTCTTTTACCAATTCACTATTTTGATTTTCTTGTGATTTGGTGACTTTTTCCAATTGACCAGTCTTATTTTCCAGTTTTTCACATCTCTGTTGTAGGGTGATATTTCCTTCTTGCCCTGCTCTCAATTTATTTCCCCAATCTTCTTCTAGCTCTCTTTTGAGATTCTTTATGCAATCTTCCAGGTAAGCTTTCTGAAAGGGAGACCAGCTTAAGTCCACCTTTGTGGCTTTATCTGGGATTGTTTTCAGAATCTCAGGATCTGGGGACTGCTCTAGTTTCTCTCCGTAAAAATTGTCTATGGTGAGAGCTCTCTTCTTCTTGCTCATGATGTTTAGCTGAGGTATCAGTCACCAGCAGGAAATTCTGCAGCAGCAATTCCAATTTGCCCTGGGGCAATTTGCTGAGTTGACTTCTGGTCTGGGGCTGATCTGGCTAGATCTGCACTAGGACCACACTTTCAGCCGCTCTCAATCCACCCTTTATCAAAAGTAGACCTGCCAAAGCACCTGCCCATAAGCAGAGCAAAGTGGCCCAAGCGTCTCCCAGGGACTTCCTGGCAGCCTAAAATCTTCTGGTCTTTCCCATCCCCGGACTTGCACCCCGGCTGCACACTGGCTTCTGAGCGTGGCGTCTGAGCGCTGGGAGCTGCTCCATCCCCTGCCCGTCTAAAACTGACCTCAGAAGTTCTTTCAAAGTAGATATTAGATAGAAGTGCATTGTAGTCCAAGTGTTTGGTGGTGCCCTCACTCCAGAACCAGTTCAGAGGCTCAGTTTGTCTGTGTCTGAGGGAAGGTCTCAGGAGCTCACAGAGAATGCTGTCTGTAGTTCACCATCTTGGCTCCGCCCCCTACTGATCCCTCTTTTCTCAAATAAATATCACTTGTTCATCACCAGTTTGAACCTAGATGAACCACAGGCATTTAAAACTCAGTATGTGTCTACATTGGAACTTAATATCTTCCACCTAAACTCAATTAGCTTTTTTAATTTTCTTTTTCTACTGAGTATGCCAACGTCCTTCTAGTATCCTTAGTCCCATCTCATAAGTCTTTCTACCTTCCCTCACAAGCACCAACTTATCCAGTTTTCAAATCTTACATTTGCCTCTCCAATCTCTATTCTTTCTACTCCCACTATTACCAACCCATTTTAGTTTCTCATCACATTTCCTCTAGGCTACTGCAAATGTTTACTAGTTGATTCCCTTGTCACCAATATTTCATTTCTCTAATCTCCTCCACCAGGTAGCAAACTGATGTTCCTAAAACACTAAACTAATCATTTCATTTTCCAGCTTAAGATACTTCACTGGCCCTCTGTTTTATCTAGAATAAAGTAAAAAGAAAAACAACTCAATTTTATTGCCTATTTTCTCTTTCACATTGTAGTAACACCAGATTACCTACTGTACTTAATACATGGTTTTATCTCCTGCTTTTTTATTTCTATAAAAGATATCTCATATATCTACAGTATTGTACCTTCTCATGTCTATTAGAATTTCTGATTTCCTTTAAGGATCAGGTCAATTATCATCTCTTACATGAGTCCTTTTCTGCCTGCTGCAGTAATTTGTACTGTCCTCTGATTGCAAAGACTATATACTTTCTCTATATAAACTCATTTACATTACTAGTACATATGGTATTCTCCCAATAGAATATAAAGCTCTTTGTGTACAGAAAGTGTTTGGGGCCTTTTTTTGGTGGTTTTTCTTTTTGTTTTTATTTTCTTTTCATTTCCAGTGCTTAGCACATTGCCTGGCTATAGAGAAAATATCTTCCTATGTGATGTTTTGATGTTTCTTAAGCTTTTTGTCACAGGAATTCATTTTATAATTTTGATTTTTGACACAGTTTTAATTTCTTGTGAAAACATTAGCTTTTTCCTTCCCTCTATCTCCCCAATCCCTAATCCCCAGTTTTAGCTGCTCTTGATTGTCCATTATACTATTATTCTTAGCATAAAGCCATCACTGACTTTGAATATGGTCAATGCTTCATCTATTCTAAATTTGAAGATAAGACATATCACTCAGATTTTTAGGGGATAACTCAGAAAACTCCATTCCCAACCAGAAATTAGAAATAAACATGTCCCCAAAATATAAAAATTCTCTTCAAATCCCCACTAGTAGAATATTCCCTGACTATTTCTGTACTGGTTGATTGACTCCAACTTTTTTTCTTATGACAAAAGGAGACCAAAGATCTCATTCATCCCTTAATGCTTTTTACTCCTTGTATTTGATTCTGCCCTTCTCATTTCTCTCATCCTGGTCTAGGTTTTATTAATTTATTCATTGCTGTGATACCTGTCTTTGAAGCTATTGTGGTCTAGTTAATAACTCTCAGTCTTGGTAAGTATTAATATACCTCCAATAAAACTAGCTGCAATAACTCTGGAGTTGTCCCTTTCTGACAGTAAAAAACTGATTAAACCAGATAGTTACTAAGTCATGCTAGAACCATGAGATTTTCTCTTTCCTTTCTGAAGCATTGACAACAGTTGTGACTGAGAGTCCAGGCAATTACTATGGGTGCAACAATGGATGGAAAGTAACAGGTAACCCTACTGCTATCCTGAGTCTTCTCTGGAGAGAACAATATTGGAGGTGAGGTTGGTAGTAATGGTAGTAGTGGTGGTGTCTTACTGTGTGTTCTAACACTGGTACTATTGAACTCCTGCTTTTGGGGTCATTAATTGTTGTTAAGAAGGGGGCTCTATTGTGTTCAGCCAGGGGGAAACCCATATTTACTGATGAGCATGGTATTGTAATTTATAATTCAAAACAAAAGGACCAAGGATCTTATCCATGCTCCTCAGCAATACAGGAGCTTTTTTATTTCTCCCTTTTCTATCTATGCATGCTTACCAAAACTTTTTTAGGATGTCTGGCGGCCAACTTTCACAGGCAGAAACTCCTAGCCTGATGAAATTAAGGGCCTGATCCCAAATCCTATGCTTCATTATCAAAGCAAAGTCTGTCTTCCAGACAATGAAAGTTGCACATAATAGATATTTTTAAAAATTGTAAAGTTAATTTGCATTATTCATCCATGAGCATTCAGGTAGTTTAATCCTGATTTGAATAATATTCTCCTCTTTTTCAATTTAAAAGATTGAATTTTGTCATTATTTTAGTAATAGTCTATGTCTTATTTCTGAAGAAAATCATAGCTAATTATATGGAGAAGCTCAGCAGTAGATTTAGCTATGTACATATGTATATATATATATATATATATATAGCTAACATAGAAAAAAGAAAAATGCAAAAGTTTCTCACTTTTGTGGGTTCTCTTTTCTTTGCAGTAATGGTGACTGAATGATGAAAAAGGAGATTATGAATACTAACAAATAGTAAGTTTTTACATTGTCCATTAATAATAATTTAGCATTTATTAAACTAAATATATAAATAAATGACCAAAAAGTGACATACCACTGGAATAATTAAAATGTATCAGTCTGAAATATCTTGTTCTAAATAAAACCAGAGGGCAAAAGAACAATAGCAGCTAAATGGAATAATGACTTCAACATAAAATGTCAAAAGCAGATTTCACTTCACTTTGGAAGACCTCCAAATCCTTCAAATTCTCAAGATTTACAAACTTAGATTCTTCCTCAACTCTTCTCTTAAAGGATTAGCAGAGTTGATTATGATCTGTCCAAAGGTAAGAAAAAATATCATTTGTTCATCTCATATTGCAGTCCTCATAAGAACCTGGAAAATTGTCAGACAAAATAATGATAGATACCGAAGCAGCATTTTTTATAGAGGATGGGGAGGTACATACATTTTATTTAGAAGTTAATAACATCCTGAAAGGTAAATATACATGTTCTCTATTGCTGCATGAAATCCATTAAAACTGGACATATGGTAGGATGGCTAAAATTACATTGAAAACATAATTTAAATTAAGAAACTAGAGGGAGCTGGGATATGTAGACAATAGACAAACTTTATTCACAACATACCTTTAATTTTTATATGAATCTTGTTGAAAGGCATTGAATATGATCAAGACAGAATAAAATCATGCAAAAATGTGAACTTTATTATATTTCAGCAGATAGAAAACAGGTCCAATTCAGGAACTAATTTGAATCAGTTTTATGCATAAAACAAGACAAGCTACTTTTAGAGCAAAGATAAATGTCAGTAATAACTTAGAGAAAAGACTAAAAATAAGATTTGAAATGAAATTGAGATAATTGTAATTTGATCTGTTGACACACAAAAAATGGTTAATGAATAAAATATACAATGAAGAAATCATTATACATACATATCTATCTCTCTGTCTATATCTATATCTATGTCTATCTATCTATCTATCTAGCAATCAATGTTAAATAACTTGCTCAAGGTCACAGAATTAATAAATATTAACTGCCTGAGGCCAGTTTTAAATTTAGGTCACCTTGACTTTAGGGTCAGTGTTCTATCTACTGTGCCTGCTACTTGCCCCTCCTAATTAAATTTTTAAAAAGTTAAATCAGTCAAGAGGTAATAAAGTTATAATAAAGAAGTGTTTTGATATAACTTTGGGGGTTGTCCATAGTTTGGGAACAGGAAATCATAATGATACAACAAAAAAGATAGAAAAATTGGTCAGACAGTTAAAGAGAACCAGGGGAAAATGATATCTTTGAAATTATGAAAGGAGAAACTATTTATGAGGTGGAAGTTAAAAACTGTTGGAAATTTAAGGCAAATGAAGACTTGGTAAATTTCATTAAATTTTGTTTTAAGTTTAGAGTGATAAATTACCCTTAAGAATCCAGCTTCAATTACATTCAATATATTATATTTATACATTTTAGAAAATTTCTCATCAAAAATATCTTTTTTAAGGATTTGCATTTAAATGGATACTGTAAATGTGGACAGTATTGAAGAAGTAAGGAAGGAGGGATGACAGTTAAAAGATGGTTCTGCAAAAAAAATTGTCTTAAATATTATGATAGATAAAATAATTTAATTAATGTCACAATAATGAAGTGTTTTAGGGAGTATTGAGAGATAGTATAATTGATTAAATATGTAAAAATATTTATCATTCAATAATTGTTTCATAGATTTAGAATAAAACGTGGAATGTTGAAATAATTTAGTGAATTTTACAAATGAAGAAACTGAGATTAGAGATTTTAAGATACTTAACACAAATTCACATAAGCAGCAGTGCTAAGATTCAAATCAAGTCCTTTGACTTCAAATTCAGCATTCTTTATAATATATTATATTATAATATAAAAGGATTTTGGGAAGTAGGCAGAATAGATCATAGAACTTCATGCTCCCCAAATTTCCTCCAAAAAACAAACAAATAAACCAGAATATCATCTCAGAGAAATTGTAGGATAGCAGAAATAAACAAAAGTCAGAGTAAAGCCATAATCCTCTTGAGCAATTAAAGAAGACTCCAAGAAAATGCAAATGTGTCCAGGCCTGCTCTGTGAAATCAACAAAGTTCTGGTGGCAGCTGGGTAGGGAGGCTACCTTAACCTCAAGAACATTCACTTCATGGACAGTGTGGAGGTTAGTTGGATAAGTAGAAGACTGAAAAATCTTCCATTGTTGAGGGATGCCAAATATAGCTGGGCTGACCAGACACAGTGCAAGTTGGTTTACAGAGAAGGAGCTAGCATTCACCTGAGTATGATAGCAAAAGGTTGGGGATGCTGCTGGCTGTGGGCACTTGTAGGAAACAGAGTCCCTAGTTTAAGTTCCAGGTCCCATAGTCATAGTGTAGTAGTGAAGAGAAATTTCCAAAGATAGGCCTCAGGATAGAGTTCAGAAAACAGCAAGAAAGATTTAAGGTTTTAGAAGCCATTCCTCATGCCCTGGAACTAGAACTTGATTATCATAATAAGCTTCTAAAAATACAAAATAAAAATAACAATGAGTAAGTACAGGAGAAAGAATACAATCATAGGTAGTTACTATAGGGATAGAGATCTGGATTCATATTCAGTGGAAATAATAGAGTTAAAAGAAAACTCCTTTTTCAGTGAGAAATGTCAAATAATCACAAGTACAAAAAAGATTCTTGGAAGAACTTAAGAAGGAATTTTAATATAAAGTAAGAGAGATTAAGAAAAAAATGGAGAAAAAATAAGAGCAAAGCAAGAAAATCAACAAAATTATGAAAAGAAAATCAAACAACCAGAAATAGAGTATCAAAAATTTTAAGAAAAAAATAATAAAAAATAAATGACTCTCAAAGAGAAAACTAGATTTGGACAAGGGGAAGTTAATGATATTATATGAAACCAGGAAATAATAAAACAAAGCCAAAAGATTGAAAAAAATTGAAGAAAATCTGAAAATTGAATCAAAAAATATAATTTGGAGAATAATTTTAGCCAATAAATTATAAGAATAGTCAGACTACATGAAAATTACAATAAGTTTAAATTGTTTACTTCTTTAAAAATTAAATTGTTATCAGTACTCATATGACTGTCACTATTTGAATATATTGAAAGAAAGGCTTGGGCTAATCTGTGTGTGATGGGGTGATTCTAAAAAAATAAAACTATATAAAGAGAGATTTAAAAAACAGTAATTACCTCATACAAATGAGGCTTAGAAGGAAGAAATTAAGCAAAGAAAAGAATCAAATGGGGAGTGGTACTGTTGGAACCAAAATATACATCTAGAAAGATATAAAAGTCTTTAAATGTAGCAAAGAAGAAGAGGATGGGGGGATAGGATAAGGGTGGGATTTTTTAAAAGGGTATGTATAGTAAGAATTAGGAGATAGGGAAGAAAAAGAAGAAACTCTTTGGCAGTGGATTAAGGTAGAAGGTGGGAAGACAGGTAAGGAAGGGACCCATGGAAGTATAGATAAAGGAATAGAAGGACAAGAGTGAAACACACAGCAAGTAACTAAAATTTAGAATGTGAGTGGAATGAATTTAGTCACAGAAAAGGAAATGAATAGCAGAACTGCCTGGTCCTGCCTAAGAAAAGGAGAAGCATTCAGTTGAACAAACTAGACATAAAATTCATAGCAGTAAAGGATCATAGTAAGTTTGTATTTGATAATATAAAAATTAAGTTTTTGGTTTTGGGTATAAAAATTCATTATTTGCTTTAAAAAATGTTGGCAAAGATTAAAAACAGTCTTACAGGCATTGGACATAGACCAAAATATTAAACCATATATCAAGATAAGACCAAAATGGAAACATGATATAAATACATCACAAGAAAATTTTTAAAAATCATGAAAGTTATTATCTATAAGATTCATGAATGAGAAAAATGAGATAGAAGGCATTGTTGAGATATAAAATAGATAATTTTGAATATTTTAATTAAAAATTATTGTATAGATAAAACTAATGTTTTCAAGATTAGAAAGAAAGAAGAAAATTGGGGAGAAAAACTTGAAAAATCTCATAAGGTATCATTTCTCAAATTTAAGGAGAACTTTGCAGATTTATAAGAATACAAGTCATCCCCCAATAGATGGAGGGTCAAATGAAACAGGCAGGGTTTTTTTTAATGTAATATATGACAAATTGTTCTAAATTGTCAGAGAAATACAAATTAAAATAACTTTGATATACCATCTTATACCCATCAACTTGACTAAATGATAAAAGTTCTTCAATTGGGTAATAATTAAATAAGTTGTCCTATATGATTCTGATGGAATACTGCTATGATAGAAGAAATGAAGAGCTGGATTTCTTAGAAGAAACAAGGAATGGCATGGACCTATGAAAGAAGATTCTATCAACCTCCAGATAAAGAACTGACAAATAGAAATATTCCTAGTGTGGTCTTACACATATGCATATATGCATGTGTTATGTATATGTGTATGTATATATACATACTATATATATATTTCTAACCTTATCTATAGATAGAGTTAAAGATATTTCCCTTAATTGTAGCCTTCTCTAAGATAGGATGAGTAGGAGAAAAACAACTAAATTAAAAATTTCCCAGTAGAGAACAAAGAATAACCTAGAAGAAAGCACACAAAAATTGGATGGTTTTCAGAAAAATGTGTAATATTTATTACATAGTTTTTGTAAAATGGAATTTTATAATTTTATTGGGATCCTCTAATGCTTAGCTGTGTGATGGAAATGTTCTTTTTCTGTTTTGTATTTAAGTTTAAAATGAATAAAGATTTTTAAAAAGTTACATGTGATGGTCATATTTATATGGACATAAATGCACAAAATTACTAATCAGTGTGGATGGATATGCCCTCCAATTCTACTTTTCCTCATTTTCTTGAATATTTAAGTGTTCTATAACTATTGATTACGTACAAATATGCTATTATCTTGAAGAGCAATAAGCATGTTTAAAAAAAAGCAGAAATCATTTACATTTAAATAAAACTCTGACATGATTACCTTTGAAAAGCTTGCATTAAAATAATTAAAATTCATTCTTATACATCTTAACAAAGTGACTTTTTTCCCTTTCTTTACATATTTTTATCATTACAATAAATATCACTTAAATAATCAATTCTATTTTAAGCTTATTTACATAAGGCTTAATATTGTTTGGCTCCTTTAAGGCACATAGTTATAACTTTTTCTCATTAAATTTTGAAAATTAAAATTTCACAAACTTGTTGACATTACCTTAGCAATTACCATTTTCAATCTCATTAATAAATCTGTTTCTCTTTTGAATGGAAAAAAGAATAGCAACTAAGAACTTTAATATTTTAAAAGATTACTCTAAAGTTTGATATGATTAAAATATAGCTGAAGAAATAAAAACATTTTAAACATCTTTATGAACTGATATTAATATCAGTTGGTGTATATGGTATTCATGGTATTTATGATGTATATGGTATGATTCATGATAATTTGTCTAACAAAATCATCACCTTTGAACTTAAATAACATTTTTAACATACCAATATATATCAAGTGAAAAAGAGAGTATCTTTTCACTATGCATTACATACCAGTTTATGCTGCTCTTAGGAGAGAAAGACAAGAAAATTAGTCTTTTTCAACATATCATTGCATTATTTTAATGTATAGTGCACTGACTCAACCCTATTGAAGTCAGAGTGAGACCATTCAAGGAGTTATTTCTATTAATAACAAGCATTATATGATTCAATGAAAAGAAATGATTAAAATTTCTCCACAAAGACCATAATTTTCTTGTTCAATTCTTGTAAAATAGAGCATGACAGAATTATTTTTTTTCTTTCTTATCCTAAGCAGCATACAGACCTTGAGGTATGGCTGATTTTCAAAACTAATGCTTCTTAAAGCTCACATTTTCATAAAGCAGCTTTGCTTTTGTAGTTGCTCAATTTTAAAAGAAAGATGGAGAATTTACATATTTTTAGCCAGAGAATTTGAAAACCATGTTTTACTTTTTTTTAAAGTACACTTAATGTTTAGAACTTTGATCAATGATCTATGAAGACTGCACCAGCTAGTAAAATAAAATTCATCTTAAATTAAAAAGCTCTCTTTTTTGACAAGACAATACAATGTTTTGTGTCATTCCATGAATTATATGGATATACTTGTCAGTATAAATTTTCTGGCAACAGTAATAAAGAATTCTATCATTCATTTTATTGCTGGAGAAAATCATCTTTTTCTTATTCATACTGACGTAACATTTCCATTACGCCTTACAAAAGACTTGGCAATGCTTCAAAATGAGTATTATTGCAAAGTATTATATTACAGCATAGTAAATATATGACTTTCTTTTCCATTATGTTCACAGCTCTCCAAAGGCGACTTTACTTTGATTAATTTGATCTACTGTCAAGTGAAAACAACCTACTTTCAGAATTTGCTCTGCTTAGTGAATGAGTGATTTTTTCCAGGAAGTCTTCACATGCAAAATGTATTGATGCCATGCAGTTCTTTGTTGTCAGTCCTTCACTTCTATGTCAGCACTAAGAAGTGAAATTCTTTTGTTATGTTTTGTTGTTCATAAGTGAAATAAACAAGAGGATGGCATTACATGACTTCCATGTTCCTGCAGTAAGTACAATGGGATAACCATTTAAACTATAATAACTGCAGCTTATAATCACCAAAACTTAGAAACAAAAGTACTAGCAGGGACTTAAAATTATAAGAACCTTGACAAAATATATCATTACCAATAACTTTAAGTTACAGAAAAAAATACTGTTTTAAAAGATGAGATTCTGTTAGTGTCATGAGTATAGATAGATGAGGTGATCTACATTAGCTATTAAAGTGGTCAAAGATTGTTGTTTCCTATAGTTTATGACTTTCATGAGTCTCCAGCAAATGTAATTTAAATTTAACTCCAGGTAACCATAGAAGAAATTTTTCTGGTTGTATAGCAACATGGGAAAATGTGAGGAAGTAATACTCCCTTGACTCTATTTGACATAGTTCCTGTGATCTCACTTTTATTGGCAAGAAACCCCTAGAATTCCTGAAAAGAAAAGAATACAATGACATCAGGAAACTTAGAGAAGTTGTCTCTACAATTAGAATTTACTTATTCAGGATATAAAATAAATATACATTATTTCCTACTTTCTGTGGAAAAATACGCGAATTCTGTGGGATTTCCACATACTATCCTCCTTTATAGTACTAACAAAATCAGAATCCATCACAGGCCATCAGACAGAGCCTCCAGTCATTTTTTCATTTGAATAAATTCTGGCTGTGGTTCATGCATCGCAGACTTCCAGAATATTAGAATTATCCCAGAATTATCTGGGAGAGACCTCAAAGACCACTTGTCTAACAACTGAGACAAAATTACAAGACAATATTTGAGAGAGCTAGGATTTTAATGCAGGTCTTCTAAGTACAAGTTTAGTATTCTTTGTACTACATCATACTTACTGAGGTAATATGACTAATGAAATAATGGGCTAATTTTGGGATAACAGCACAGTTTCCCCTTAAAGATATTTCTCACATCAGTTATCACATATCACATATCACATATCACATATCATAACCTCTTAAAAGCTTTTAGTTTCTCAGGTAAATTCTCTATTGGCAATTTGGTTTAAGAAAAGCCAAAGTTGGACTTTATACTGCTTTAAAGCAATTTGTTTGATCCAAAGTTTTGGGTAAAGATGGTGTTCTGATATCAAAATATTAATGAAAATGATGCAACATAATGGAATATTTCAATGATAAAAGTCTCTCAACTACAGCATTAGAAGTGTTTTCCAACTTATAGACTAATGAGTAATTGTTTAATGTTTGCATATAGTGTGACCAAACTAAGGGTGTAGGACTATATGTAGGAACAGATCTTCAAAATTTAAATTGTAAAGGTATGATTGGAAATAGTGGCAAAATGACATGACTCCCATAAAAATAGAAAAAGCCTTTTTAATGCAGCCCAATCCATTACATATCATGATTTTTGAGTAGTCAGCAGTGGTTAGCTCTGACATCCAAGATTTTGTGGCCCTTTTCACAATGACATGCAGAAAGCAGTAGAAGACATTAACTGCATATGGAGGTATGGACAGATTTGGATGATTTACTTTTCTTTGGAAACACATTGGATAAACCTGAACAAATGATTAATGAAAGCTACTTTCCCATTTCTTTTACTGGATAATTATTAATGTCTTTTTTGAAATGCCTTATTATTGTTGAAGGTAAATGGCCTACTCCCAAGTTCACAATCTTGAGTCCTTACTCACACTAACACAAAATAATGAAAACAAAGACTGAATAAATTGTATACATCTTTTAGCAACCAACAGAGTTTTTTTTCAAATCTGTCTATCCCATGCAAGACAATTTTTAGGAGTTTATCTGCAAAGAGAAATAAACCTTGGGAACACTATGGGAAAGTAGTGTGACTAATATGTAGCTTTTCAGTGTAGTAGGAATGAGTTGCCTTGTTCATATTGGTTACGTACATGTGTACCTCATTATCACTGAACTCTGTTTTTGCCTCCTCTTCACATGGATGTTGTGCAGATACACAGACAAACAAAAGAAAGACAGATAGATAGATAATAGCAACAGTTATATGAGCAAAGGGTATTGTGATTACTTTTTTTTATTATGCCATAACTTTATGGATTAATATTTTATAAATTTGTTTCATTGAGTTAATTATTTTACAAGCTTTTAAAATTTTATTTATATATTTTGTTTTAATGCAGGAAAAATGTACTTTAATGCTGTAGTATTTGATTATTAATAATAACTTACAATTTTGAAAATATTCCTTTATCTATAAAAAAGACTTAAAAAGAAGCCTCTCTAAAGCATGTCAGAGACATTCCAGATTTACTTAAGACATCTGGATGGGACCCCACCCAACCTGGAAACATGATTTCTATTTAGGATATAAATAGAATTCTGTCTGGCAGGGTTCTTTTCCATAGGGAAAGAGCTCATATCCTTGATTCTCTTCATTAGGGTTTAGGGTCACCAAACTCAAGAAGGAGAAAACTAGTCAGAAATTTATATGGAAATGGCTTTCACTGTCCAGATTGTTAGAGGATGCTGAGTCTCATGATCAAAACACTTTCTCAGCAGAAAGAGCTAAAGATTTTCTAGCCCATATTACCTTTAAATGTTCACTAATCAGGGTCAATTTTCACTAGTCAGAAGAGTTCTTTATAAGAATGAACACCTTATTTAAGGTGTTTCATAATCTCATGGAATCTTTTGTTACTGAGGGAAATCACACACCATCAATTTATTGATCCTCAGCTAGCTTAATCAACAAATTAATCAACAAGCTTGAAACCTTGTCTCTTGGGTTTTATTCACTAGATCAGTAGAATTTTCCCAGTTTATTTTTTCCTATCTGCTACCAGTCATCCTATATATCAAATAACATTTAAATAGAAAAAAGAGAGAAATAAACACAAGAATATTAATACAATAAAAGTCTGAAAGTATCTATAATGTTCCACAACCAACTTCTTCCCACCTCTGCAAAGAAGAGAGCGTGAGGTGTCTTCCCACATGTCTTTATTAAGACCATATTTATTCTTTGTAATTTTATAATATTCACCTTTGATAATTTCATAGGTATTTTTTCCATACACACTGTTTTTACTGATCTGCTTACATCATCCTGTCTCCCTGTGTTTCTCTATAGTCATCATATATGTCATTTTAAAAGCACATAAAAATTCCATTACATATATATAGCATATCTGTTTGGATTTTTTCCAATTAATAGACATCTACTATTTTTTCCAATTCTTTATTGTAATAGTAAGCTCTGCTATACATATTTGAGTATTTTGGTGTATATGAGGACAATTCTTATATCAATTACCTTCTTGGAGTACCAATAATGGAATTTCTGGACCAATCAACTAGTCACTAAATATTTATTCATGACTCCAGACTGTTCTCCAGACACTCTGCTAAGCTCTGGTGATGGAAAACCAAAAGACCAATCCTGATCTCAAGGACATTACAATGTAATGAAGTAGACACCATGCAAAAAAAAAAAGAAAAATATATATATATATATATACAAATCAAACTATATAGAGGATAAATAGGAAATAAATAATTTAAGGAAAATTCACAACAACAACAACAAAAAAGACTGGAAAAGGTTGAAGGGTACCAGATTATAAAGGGTTTTGAATTTTAGGAAGAATATTTTGATTTTATTTGTTCATGGAAGCCATAGGGAGCCACTAATGTTATTCAGTGGGGTGAGAATATTCAGCCATGTTAACGTCTGCAGAAAGGTCAAGAAACATGAGAACTGAGAAAAGATCATCGGATTTGGCAACTAAGATCATCAGTAATTTTAGAGAGAGTTTACAGTGGAATAATAAGGTTAGAAATCAAATAGTAAGGGGTTATGAAGAGGAGAGGACAAAAAGTAGAAGCACTTATTGCACATAGCCATTTGGAAGAGTTTAGATACAAAGGAAAAAGAAATATAGAATGATAGCAGAGATGAACAGGATTACTTAAGGTTTTTTTCAGAATAGGGAAAAAAATAATCATGTTTGTAGCTGGTAAGAAATGAGGCTGTACATATGGATAGAATTAAGTAAAAGAGTAAAGATGATAGAAGGAAACAAAGAGGATCATTTGAATAATTGTTTTGGTAAGTAGGAAATTAGGGTAAAAGAGGAGAAAGCAACAAAAAGACATTTCAGTAATAGTAACTGAAGATGGGAGGGAAAGAGAGAGTTCATTGTAGATATATGTTTTTCTGTAAAATGGGATGGAAGGTTCTCAGCTCAGAGAATGGGGGAAAGGAGTCGTAGGAGGTTTGAGGAGAGAAGAAAAAAATATTTGACAGTCACTACTGTGGAAACTGGGGATAATGAATTGACAAGGGAAGTATAGTATCATTGTCTAGCAGCAGGGAGAAAATAGTTGAGATTATGTAAAATAAGTTAATAGTGGACCTAGTCAGAATGATTGCATGATTTTTGATTTAACAGTACAAATGTATGAGCAAAGGTAACAAATGGTGGGAGTAATCCAGTGGCAAGACATGAATCAAAAGGCATATATGTTGAAGTCATTTTTTTCATAATTTTCAATTGATTTACCATCTGATTGTACTGATTTACAGATCTATCAAAAATGCACTAATTCAGTGATTTTCCCACAACTCCAGCACTGACAAGTCTTTTGTTGCTGTTGTTGTGTGTCTCAATTTACTGGACATAATCTGGAATTTTAGGTTTACACAGATTTGGTTTCTGTTATTATTTATTGTTTGGAGTACCTATCCATGAGACTGTTAATTTTTTCAGGTATTCTGAAAACAATTTATTCATATAAATATCTCTTGGGAAATCACTGTTGATTATATACATGTGTACATGCATAAGCATGTATCTGTATTTATACAAACACATATACACACATGTTTATTGTTTGTATATTATGGAAGCCAAAATCTTATCTGAGAAATTTAATATAAATTTTTTCCTCTATTTTACTATTCCCCCCTTTTTATCGTAGATACATTCATTTTTGTGCAGTTTTTTTTTTAATTTTCAAAGTTATATATTTTATCTTTTGCACTTGCTTCTGTGCATTTCTTAAGCATAGTTGCAAATGGCATATGGTGTGCTCCTTTAAAGAGTTTGTGGTAAAATTTTGTTATTTTTTTAAAAAAATTTGAAATAAAATAATATTGTTTTAAAATTTGAATTAAAATTCATTTTTAATTTTATGACTATATATCTATTTTGAATTCATTAGGGAATGTAGTACAACATATTTGCCTAAATCTGATTTTAATTAAACTTTTTTTCTAGTTAACCTAACTTTTAAAGAAACTAAATGATTATTTCTTTTATATAATTTATATTTTCAGGTTAATTGAATGTTGGGTTATTCAGCTGCATGGCTTCTGAATTCCCTTGGCTCTTTCTAACCTATTCCATTGATCTAATCTTTAAAAAACAAACAAACTACTAATTGTATATTATTTTAATAACTGCTGCTTTATAATATAGGTTAAGGTCTGGAATTAATTTTCTTCCTCATGCCTATTTTTTTTTCCATTTTCTTCTAATATCCCACATCTCTTCTTTTTCAAATAAATTTTGCCACTATTTGATCAAGTCCTATAAAATATCTCTTTGAATATTTAGTAAAACATTAAAACTATAAATTTAATTAAGTAGTTTTGTGGTATTAATTTTATTGGCATAGCCAAGCCATGAGCCCTAAATATGCCTCTAATCTTTAAGTTGTTTACATCCTTAAGGAGCACTTTAAAAATAAATAAGTATAACTTTTGGGGTGTGCTCTGCTAGACTGATTCTCAAATATTTCATATATATTATTTTGAAAGGGATTAGCTATTTTCTTTTTTGCACACTGAATATTGACATTAGCATGTATAAATACTCTTGATTTTTGTGGATTTATTTTGTAGACTACAATTTTTATACATCTATTAGTCATTTACTTTAGTAATTTGACTAATTTTCTAGGATTTTATAAGAGAATCATCATTACATTGATACACATGTGTAGTATTGTCTTTGTTTTGCCTATTTCAATAATTTTAAATTTTTTTTCTTTTTTTTATTAAAGCTTTTTAATTGCAAAAAATATGTATGAGTAATTCTTCAACAATGATCCTTACAAAGCTTTCTGTTACAAATTTTCCCCCCAAGTCCTCCCCTCACCTAGATGGCAGGAAATCCACTACATATTAATTATCCTAAAATACTTGACAAATCAAATATATGTATGCATATTTCCACACTTATCTTGCTGTGCAAGAAAGACCGTGTCTACAAGAAAAAAAAAATCTGAGAAAGGAAACACAATGCAAGCAAACATCAAGAGAGAGCATGGAAATGTTATGTGGTGGTTCACATTTCATATCCCTCTCTCTGGGTGTATATGGCCTTATATGGCCTTCTTCACTGACCAAATGGAAATGATTTGAAGCATTTCATTGTTGAAGAGAGCTATGTCCATCAGAATTGATCATCATATAGTCTTGTTGTTGCTGTGTATAATGATCTCCTGGTTCTGCTCATTTCGCTCAGCATCAGTTCATGCAAATCTCTCCAGGCCTCTCTGAAATCATCCTGCTGGTTGTTTCTTATAGAACAATAATATTCCATAACATTCATATACCATAATTTTTTCAGCCATTCTCCAATTGATGGGCATCCATTCAGCTTCCAGTTTCTAGCCATTACAAAAAGGGCTGCCACAAACATTCTTGCACATGTGGAGCCCTTTCCTTCCTTTAAGATCTCTTTGGGCTATAAGCCCAATAGAAACACTGCTGGGTCAAAGAGTATATACAGTTTGATAATTTTTTGGGCATAGTTCCAAATTGCTCTCCAGAATGGTTGGATCCATTCACAGTTCCACCAACAATGTATCAGTATCCCAGTTTTCTATACATCCCCGCCAACATTCATCATTATTTTTTCCTGTTATTTTAGCCACTCTGACAGGTGTGTAATGGTATCTCAGAGTTGTCTTAATTTTCATTTCTCTGATCAGTAGTGATTTGGAGCACCTTTTCATATGACTGGAAATGGTTTTAATTTCATCATCAGAAAATTGCCTGTTCATATCCTTTGACCATTTATCGATTAGAGAGTGGCTTGAATTCTTATAAATATGGGACAATTCTCTATAAATTTTAGAAATGAGGCCTTTAACAGAATCATTAAATGTAAAAATGATTTCCCAATTTATTGCTTCCCTTCTAATCTTGTCTGCATTAGTTTTGTTTGTGCAAAAACTTTTTTAACTTAATATAGTCAAAATTTTCTATCTGGTGTTGAATTAAGAGTTCCAGTTCTTCTGTGGACATTCCATCTCCACAGATCTGAGAGGTAAATTATCCTATGTTCCTCTAATTTTCTTTCACTATTTCTATCTAAATCATGGACCCATTTGGATCTTATCTTGGTGTGTGGTGTTAGGTGTGGGTCAAGCCCTAGTTTCTTCCACACTAGTTTCCAATTTTCCCAACAGTTTTTGCCAAATAGTGAGTACTTATCCCAAAATCTGGTGTCTTTGGGTTTATCAAACACTAAATTGCTATAGTTATTGCCTAGTTTGTCCTATCCTACGATACTGATTGACTACTCTATTTCTTAGCCAGTACCAAATGGTTTTGATGACTGCTGCTTTATAATATAGAGTATTGTATACTCTTAAAAGAACTTATAACTATACATTGTAGGTAAAACTAATTAAATTTTTGTTTTTCCTTTTTTGGAATTTCATCTTTTTGTACTTTTAAAAATCACATCTGATTTTTCCTCTCTTTTTAAATTAGTTTGGCTAAAGGTTTATTAATTTTGCTCATCTTTTCAATAAATAAACTTGTATTTTGTTTATCATTTCTCTAGTTCTTGTTTTAGACAATCTGTATTTTCATTGCTGCTTATTATCTCCCCTTTTATGCATATTTCCCATTTTTGTTGGTTTTCTAATTTTTAATACTGCACTTTCCATTACTTTATCCCATCCCTTTGTGTTTTTTATTGTGTTTTTGGTAGTATATTTTTCTCCATAGGATTACTTGAGCTGCACTTCAAATATTTTGCATGTTGTTTCACTATTATCATTTTCATATGATTATTGTTTCATTGATTTATTACTTGGTTTATTTTTTATACATGTAACAAGAAGTCTTCATTTCGCCATCAGTCTCTGTTGTTATCTCTGAAATACTTATGGTCTGTAAAATATATGTTTACTATTTCCACTTCATTTACATTTATTTATTTGCCATCTCTCTATGCATTAATATGTCTTTTTTTTGTAAAAGTGCCACCTGGTGCTGAGAAATAAGTATATTCCTTAACAGTCCAATTTAACAGACATCACATATATTTTAGCTACAATTGTTTTAGTAATTTTTTCACAACTATACATTCCCTTTTGTTTATCTTTTTTGATAAATATGACTAACACTGAACTAGGGACTTCAAAATCTCCTACTATTATTGCTGTTCATGTCATTATTATTTAGTATTTTTTTCTTGATAAAATTATATGTTAATACATATTGAGAATATAAATATTGAAATTGGGTCATTATTTACTAATTCCTATAAAATGTAATTTGTTTATCTCTATGATAGTTTTTTTTTTGCCCTTATCTGACTGCATAATTTCAAAACCAACTGTGGGGGTTCACCTGTGTGATCATTTTTCTCCTAGCTTCTCTTTTTATTATGCCTTTGTATTCCATATTTGTCTTATTTAACAGACTGTGGGACTTTGCTTTTTATAAAACTCACTCATTTTATTGAATAGTTTAATTCATTCTCTTTTTAACTTTTGACTTAGGTTAATATGTTCCTCCCTTTGCCTCAAAATTTTTGGTTACACTTCTTTTGTACAATGCCATGCTGTCTTTCCAGTTATTTAAGATGAACATTCCTTAAAACAACTTTACTGTCATTTTACACTTCATCTGACTGTCTAAGCCTGGTTTTGAACTTGAGATGGCTCTTCCTGACTCCAGACCTGTCACTACAGTGACTGCACCTCTTGGCTGGCTGTATCTTGTATTCACAAAGCAAATGATATTCTTACATATATTTAAACTTATTCATTCTATTTTGGTAGAAATATTTCAGATGTCACATTTATTAAGTATATGTTTTTTTCCATTGATGACTATATTCTGGTTTGCAAGGAATGTCACTTTGTGTTTTTTTTTTAATTTCTTTTGCTTTGCAGGATATATTAGTTCATCTCCTTCTGAAATATCTTGTGGGTGTTAAAAGTTTTGTGTTATCAGATTCCCTCTCCTTTATCTTTGAAAGTCTGTTCCTGGTGGCTGACAGTATTTGTTGATAATTATGGAAATTGTTAAATTTAACCATAAGTAGATATTTATCACAGAGGTTTTGCAATTTTTTTTTTCCTGGAAGCAATTTGTAAATCTGTTTAAACACCGCATTGTTTGCTGTGTTGAGAAATTCTTGGCAGTTTCCTTGTGTGTGTGTGTGTGTGTGTGTGTTTTTCCATTTCATTTTAAGGCAAGAAATCAGGTTGTTGTTTTTTTGTTTTGTTTTGTTTTTTTTTGTTTTGTCATGTTTTTCTACAAGGCATATGTTTAAATCATCTCCATGCAATTTTGGGAGAGTTTTTCTCATTTTTTTTTCAGAGATAGTACAATTTACTGCATACCATAAATGCACTTAGAATTAGGAGATGCAGAGTCAAATTTTAACTCTGTCATTTTCTAAGACTGAATTGATCTTGATGCATTTACGTAATATCTCTAAAATACAGTCTCTCATCTAAACTAAGAATACAATTTTTTTATTGTTGTTTTGAGGTCAACTCACAGGTTTAGCTTGAAGATCAAATAAGATGAAAAGTATAAAGTACTTTTAAACCAAAAAATGCTAGGCACACATATGCATGATTGAGCAATTATGAAGTATATATCTGCGCATGTACATACATACATACATAACTATATACCTCACCCATATGTATATATATATGGTTTGATCAAATGTCTCAAACACACATACACACAAACACAAACACACACATACCTATAACAAGCATTTATTACTTGCCTACTCTGTACAGAGCACTGTGTCATGCTGGGGGAGATACAAAATTTTTATGAGTTATGGCTTCTATTCTCATGGAACTCATAATAATAACATTAACTATGACTTGTTTAATATTTCCCTTGTTATGCTTCTTTTTTCAAAGTATGACTGTATTGGGTTTTTACTAATTTGGGAATAGGCTTTAATACATCTTTGGGGACAAAAAAAACTTTTAGAGGGCTATGTGATTATGATTAATTATGTTTTTTTCATTGTTCAAGAAATGTCTAGCATATTGAGATTTGTAGAAATTATCTCTCAAGTCACATTTCCCATGGGAGACTGAAAAGCTAACAAAGTTCCAACTTCTATTACTTGTTTTGAGTTCTTTATTCACCTTTGTCCTTCTGCAGTTCTAATTCAAACTGTTATTCCTCCAGACATCCTTCTAGTACTTGTGTATTATGTGTTAGGTCTTATATGAATCCAATTGTGGAAGTTAAATGCAGCCCAGAGCAGCAATATAATTTTCATAATTTCATTTTTTTTCCTTACAAAACTTTGTATCAAGGACATTGGTTATAACCTGAAGGTATTATGAATGAAGCAAATAAAAAAAAATGGATTAATGAAACAACTACATTTTTTAAATCAACAAATGCATTTTAATAGGAGAGGTTCTGGTTTTGTTAAATTGTGGCTTAGGCAAAATTATATTGTCTTACTTTTCTCACTTATAAAATTAGTGAACTGCCATCTAATAACTACTGTCACCACAACCAGCAGCAGCAGGCTATACACATAAAATTCTTTCAACCACTTTCTTTGATAATTATAATGCAATCAATATTAGTATTTTTATGGATAAAAGATTATCACTGGTCTCTACTCTGTAGTTCCAAGTTTGTTGCTCTCAAGCCAAACCTTTTCTTTTCTTTCTTTCTTTTTTTGGGGGGGTCACTACTCCCTTAAAATGCTATCTCCCTCAAAAAAATTCAAGCCACTTGAAAACAGGCATCTCTCTCTGTATGTATCTCTCTGTGTCTTTCTGTCTTTTTGTGTCTCTCTGTCTCTGTTTATTTGTCTTTGTTTCTGTCTCTCCCTTTCTCTTTTTCCTTTTAAATTTGTGTACTTAATTACTGGAGCATTGTAGAAAGCTTAATAAGTGTTTTCTTATTCATTTTTACATGGTGATAATAATGCTATATAATATTGTTTTATTGATATTTTAGTTTATTAAGTCCTTTCTTGGTTACAATCTCATGAGAAAGGTAGGGACCAAATTATTATCAATATTTTTTTCATATTTGGAAATCTGTCCAAATCAAATGACTTACCCGAAATAAATGATAGGGCTCAGACAAACCTATAACTTAAGACTTTGTTTATAGATAACTTTCTTCTATACCACAAGCACATTTAAGCACACATATATAGGAAATATCATGACTTTATTATAACAGATAATTTCTGGAAATGTCTAGGTATTCCAGAATAAGACTACTTTGCTACACATGTATAGCACCTGCTTATACAAAAGGAAGGCAAGAGATGTACAAAAATGAGACTGACATGTTTCTGCCTATAGTAAACAAACCACTTTAAAACTCTTCAAGCTCTAGGATTCTATAATTATACCAAATGTAAACTCTCTTTCTCATGTGTCTGGAAGAGGCTATGGTTTATGACATGATAGTTATACACTCAGCAGGAATTGGGCAATGCCTAATTCATCTTTTTGCCTCAAGACTCTTCTTTCTCCTATCCATTCTCTATGCTGCCAAAGTGATGTGTCTAAGGCACAGGCATGTCTAACCTCTGTTCAAAAAAGCACTCAGGATTTCCTCTTATAGCTAAGATTAAATATGAATTCCTTATTTGGCATTTAACATTTTTAATTTATAGGATTCACCCTTTCTTTCCTGGATTAATTCATATTATTTTTCTCACATATTCCCCAGTACAGCCAAACTAGTCTATTTTCAGTTCCTCATATATACCATTGTATCATATAGATTGTTCCCCAGAATGAGAATGGACTTCCACCTCACTTCACTTCTCCTAATTCTTAACTTTCTATGAAGACTAGCTTAAATGTTACTTACCATATGATCCTACCTATAAGTGCTGGCCACTTTACTTAAGAATGAAAATTACTTTGTTTTTATTCTGTATATTTTTATTTAAGAGCATACACACAAATATGTTTAGCTTTTCAACCTAATCACATGTAAGTTTCTTAATACAAAGAATGTGTTGATACTTAGTATACTCAGTATATACACAAAACCAAGTGGATAAGAGGTATTCAGTTCATTCCTGCTGATTAATAGATGTCCGAGATTTTTACATGAAGTATATTTGAAGAGTACACATGGGAAAAGAGTAATATTAAATTAAAAGAGATATATGTATAAAATGTGCACTCACACCCACACTTCTATAAAAAAAAAACCTCATCATTAGTTTTCAAGTAATATGCCATTTTCACTGGACCTACTTTATATTTTTGTATAAATGTATTTCTATATGTGTATATATGCATATACACATACATGCAGTCACACACAAACCCACAAAAATAGAGAAAACCTCTAAGACCATGTGCAAGCACTTATTGTATAGAAATGCTACAAATATTAGATCAATTAAATTTTACAAAGTATCAAATCCTGAGAAACTGGCCACATTTGCTTAATTTAGTCAAAAATGAAAGAATTTCTAGCTGTGTGTGAGTTCTCATCTCTTTTGCTTATCTGTTTTGATGAACAACTTAGGGAGATTTTGAGCTAAATGAAACAAAACAAAAACAAGGGAAAATATATTTCAGATCAACACAGTTTGTATGGTTCTTCTTTACCAATTTCCTTCAATCCTAAAACATTTTTGCACAGGTTTACCATAAAGAAGTCAAATTTACAGAATTTCTAAGTTTGGTTAAATGTGCCTGAAAGTGTTAGCTGGCTGACTGTTCTTTGTTTTAAAAAAGGTTGGCATCTAGAGGCAAGACTTTTTTTAGAAAGAAAAGGTATATACAACCAAGTCCTTGGAAAACTGATAGATTCCTCTCCTTATGAAGAGAAAACAAAATGAGTTTTTTCCTAGTCTAATATTGGGTGATGAAGACATGCATTTCTCATTAAAATATTAGAAGCTGCTATTCTAGATACTAAGGTAAAAATGAGAAAATAGAGCCCACTTTTTCTCTTAGGATTGCTAAGCTTCTGTAGAAGCTAGAAATTGGCAACAGTAAATTTTCCCAGTTGTGTGCCTAGTATGGTAACACTTAGATATCATCATAAGAGCAACAGAGCTTACCTAAAAGAGAGTCCATTCCACATAGAAAGAGAAATGATGCTCAATCATGAGATCAGTGGGAATTTAAAACAGATGACAAGTTACTTGTGGGAGAATATGCCTTATGCATATTAGGGAAATGTCCAAATGATGCTTTTCTTACTCTGGTATTTTAATAACCATCTTTATTTCTATTATATATGTACTCTGACTAATTCATAGAATAAATGCATCAGTAAGAGCTTGTGAACTATGATTTTAAGTTAATGTGTACACGTGCCTTAAATTTGATGTTTTTTATTTATTTTTGGAGGTGTGGTACACACAAGAGAGTGATATACCCCAGGTATTATAAAGCAAGTTGTTCTGATTTGGGGGGTAGAGATGTGAGGAAGGGAAGTAGAATGGCTTAGAAACAAATAATTCCAAAAAAGATCTATAGCTCTCATTTATATTCCTAAAATGCAAAAAATATACCTTTTCCATCTTGTTTATTGAACATGATTTTGAAGATGGATACAGTGTCTACCTACTTTAGGTCAATCAATTTCCATGTCAAGCAGCAAACTGCTTGGTGTCATGTCCAGACCACTTTGAGTCTTTTAGAAAAAAATCATATGCTCTTCATATTCAATGCATTCTTTCACAAGCTCACTTTTCTTAAGAACAACAGACTACAGGATATAGCCTTTTCCCAAGATTTGGCATATTGATTTTTGCTTCCAGAGATGAAATTTTAATCCAGATATACTACCCTTAAAATAACTTCCTTCCTAGACAATGATAATGTACAAAGCATTGGAATAAATATCAATTAGCCTCCATTCAGACATGTATAACAAATCAGTAAGACTTAAGACATAAATAAAATGGTGAATCTATTCAAGTCTTTAAAGATAATAGAAAGATTACAGCAATTGTCCATGAAAAATTAAGGCTAAATCTGCCTTTCTCAGAACTAATTGGTCTTTTCTGTGGTTAACAAATTATTCTTTACATTTATATAATGTGTAGGTACATAATATGCTCAGTGTCATGAACAGGGAAGAATGAATAAAACTCAGTTTTCTTGTATAGAAAGAAATTATTGATGTTTTATAAATAATTTAGAACAAAACCTATTTTATTTGAATAATCAAAGAATCTAAACTCATGTGGAGGCTCAAAGAACCCACAAAACAGAACAATGAAAGCATAAGCATAACTATATGCATATGCATAACCAAACATATACATATATGCATAAACAAACATACATACATGCTTGCATACACATATATACACATATGTATATATATATATATATATATGTGTGTGTGTGTGTGTGTGTGTGGTGTGTGTATATATATTTACACACACATACACACACATTGCCCCAGAAAGTCAAAGCTGAAAAAATAATGATTTTATTTGGTCCAAGAATATTATATTAAAAAACCCCAAATCCACAATAAAATCATTTTTAAAGTTATTATTACTTATATTATTATTTTAAACATCTGACAAGTTTAGGATTGATTTGACTGAAATGAATTTAAAATAGATATGTATAAAGTATAACCAGGTTGGAAGATTTGCTGAATGGTAATATCTACCTTATATTCTCATCCTCAAATTAGTCTTACTTGCCAAAGAAAATATGGTGTGATATAAAATATTTTCTAATAAAATTTCTCAATGGAAGCCAAAATATTGCTAATAATGTGTGTCTGGAAATGGAGACCTATTTAAAAAGCAATTATTTGCACAGTCAAAAGAAAAAAAATATTCCATTTCTTCTTTCTTCACAGACAATACAAAGTGATAGGTTAATTTGAGAAGAGCATCCTGATTTCATGAACCTTGAGTCGCAATCTGCTTATGGAACAGATTAATTACAGAAGACAAGAGACAACATTTTCCGGAAGTCAAACTGTGGGTAGTCTAGCAATGTTCACAGCTGAAAATTAATGTCATCTAAAACTCATACTGATGTAATTTTTTTAGACTTACTACTCTAAGGATGGTATAAATGTTCTGTATAGTTTCATGAACAGAAGTTAAAAGAAAGTTTTTTTTTCCCTTGCTAAATTTAAGTACTACTGCATAAACAATATAAAATGAGAATGTGGAAGAAAATGAGCTAATAGTTTCATTGTTTCTAATAGTTTTCTTTTTCTACATCCAAAGCAGTAGCTTCAAAAATCTTTCAGCTGAAATGTACTTGTCTCTTGGATGGGGAAGGGAAGAATTTTTGACCAAACAACAGATAAAGACTATCATAGGATGGGAAGTAAATAATTTTGTTCATATGAAATTAAAAAAAAATTGTACAAATAAAACTAATGCAGCCAAAATTAGAAAGAAATCAGAAAACTGGGGAAGGGGTGGTTATAGCAAGTTTCTCTGATAAAAGCCTCATTTCTAATATGTAGGAAACTAAGCCAAATTTAGAAAAATAAGATTTGTTCCCTAGATGAGAAATAGTCAATGGAAATAAACAGGCAGTTTTTAGAAAAAGAACTCAAACCCTTTAAAAGTCACATAAAATTACTCCAAATCATTACAGAATAAAGAAATGCAAATTAAAACAATTCTGTGATACTAACTGACATCTATCATATTAGTTAACGTGACAGAAAAGAAAAATGTGAAGTACAGGAAGGGATATGGTAAATTTGGGACACTAATGACATGGTAGAGTTGTTAACAAGTCTAAACATTCAGAACAATTTGAAATTACAACAAAAGGGTTATGCAATTGTGCAAACCCTTTCACCAAGCAATACTACTGCTAAGTCTATATTCCAAAGAGACCAAAGAAAAGGGAAAAGGGCTGATTGGTATTAAAACATGTATAGCAGCTCTTTTTGTGGGAGCAAAGAAGTGAAAATTGAGGGGATGAACATCAATGGGAAAATAGCTAAAAAAGTGATATATAAATGTAATGGAATATTATTGTGCTCTTAGAAATGGTGAACAGCATTGTAAGATTTATATGAACTCATGCAAAATGAAATATGTAAGCTTTACTTCATCATTATCTTCATAACAAAATTTACTAGAAGATGTAATTGGCATTAATTAGAATATATTTCTGATGAACTCAGAATGTAGATTGAGGCATGCTTTTTAGAAATTATTTAGAAAAAATAATGCATTATTTTATTTGTGTTTTCTTTTGCATTGTGGCTAACATGGAAATGTATTTAACATAACTTTAAATATATAGCCAACATTAAATTACTTGCACCTTCTTAGAAGGGGGAGGGGCAGAAATGAACAAATTTTAAACTCAAAAATTTAATAAAAAATTAATTTTTACATGTAATCAGGAAATATTTATCACACTTTTGTAAATAATTTTATGTTAAAAAATTTAAATAAATAATTTTTAAGATGTTTAATCTTTTTCTACCTAATTGTAATAAGTATAGTAGTTGTGATCAATTGTAGAGCTACATCCTAACTCAATCTCTGTATATAAAAAGTTTTTCCTTCCCTTTGATATTCAACCTTGGCATGGATGCCTCCATCATGAATAAAATGATCATGCATCCTTAACCCAAATAAACTCATATATATCTCATCATAGTTCAAACAAACATGTTCACCTTTTTCATAATATGGATGACAAACAATAGATTCTATTCTTATTTTCAGTTTTGTTTTGTAAAAAGATTTTTACATAAATTGACCGGCTCAGCAGAGTAATTAAAAACTCTGGGTACTTACTATAGGCTATCATATGTATTTCCAAGTGGACTTATCTCATAGTCTGCTCACTATCAATTTTCTACAAGACTTTATTGAATTCCTTCTTCACAATAACAACATTGAGCAAAAATGCGAATTGATGAACTTAACAATCTATTTTCTTATACTTCCTATTTAATTGATTATGTTTTTTTTTTCCTACAATCTTTGGGAATGTTTTGGAGAACTTAAGAGTTTATGAAAAAGTTCAAAATATTGAAACCACATTTGAACAAACTCTCTATTTATTCCATATCTATGTTTTTTATCATTACTACTACAGTTGCAAATGGATGGAATGATTATTACTGTGTCTGGCAGGGTCATTTGAATTTCTCTGCAAGTTAATGGAAATTATTCCTGTTAATCTGCCATTTTAATAGGAATTTTTAAAAGAAAATGTTCCTTTAACCAGAGACCTTAATAAGTTAAAATATAAATGGCCGACTTTTTATTAAATGTGGTACAATGTGATAATTTTAAAGGATAAATGAGCTAATATTAGATCTATATTTAACTTTTATTACTATCAGTTAATTTTCAAAAAATCAAAATTTTCTTAAACCCCTAGTTATTAAGTACCAGACACAGCTTTCAGAACCAGAATTTCTAAGAATCCTGTTATTGTTGCTAAGTGCCACTGTGCATATTACTTTTAAGTTTTACAATTTATTTTATGTAGATGATCACATAATTGTTGAAATACTGTACAGTGATGGGAGAATTGTACTTGGAGTCAAATTATTTGGTTTTTAGTTCCTTTTTCCATTGATTGTCTATTTGATCTTGGACATTTGGCTTCACCTCTACACTTCTTAGTTTTTTTATCTGAAAAAAAAGGGCCTTTCAAAGGATGATGATGATGATCATGATGATGATGATGATCATGATGACAATGAAGACAACAGTGATGGTGTTGATAATAGTGCTTTTACCATTTTATAAATATCTCATTTTCTTTCAAAACAACCCTGGAAAGTAAGTACCTTTATCATCATCATTCTATTGAGGAAGAACCTAAGACAGACCAGAAGTTATCACTTGCCATAATTGCATGAATATCTCTAAGACAGGACTTGAATTTGTTTTCCTTACTTCATTTTCAGAAGGTTTTATTTTTGTTTCCTACTTCAAATTGTGTGTTAATTTATGGATTCTGATCGCATAAATCTGTTTTCATGTATTTATTAAACTGAAGTAGTGTATTATAGTGATTAGGGGATTATTTCTACAGTAAGGATGCTCTGAGTTAAAATGCTAACAAAAACAGTTGGGGAAAGGAAGAAAACAGTCATTTATGAAGAATTTATGTTATATCAGGCACTGTTATCACATTACAAATATTGCTTCATTTGATTCTCAGGAAAATACTGGCAGGTATGTGCTTTTATTATACCCATTCTATAATTGAAGAAATTAAAAGAAACAATTAATAAATGTCTTACTAATAATTGTCTGTACCTAGATTTGAACTCAGATCTTCCTAATTCCATGTCCAGTTTTCTAAGTACTCTATATCTTACACACTTACCATTGGAACAACTGTTGGATCAAAGATTTCCTAATTCATGGCAGATTAAGATAGAAAAAAATTAAAATTAAAACCAGATTGTTAGACTAACCTGCGAGCACATGTGAATCTCCAATTTATGCCAGGAATTTTCTTGGTCTAGAAATGGCCTAGGAACAAGTCAAACATCTTTTGGATACCATTTCCAATATTTTACCAGTTTCCATCAATTTAAACTGAACCCCAAGGGCCTAACCTCATTTTAAAATGGCATCTTATAATATCAATATAAAGGTGTCAGTGTATTTTTTTCATATTGAAATCATTTTCCTCAATGTAAAACTTCCAGTCCTTATTTGGCTCCAATACTTCTTAGAGATTTCTCTTCTTTGACTCTTAGATGAAATCACATGCTTCAAGCCAAGACACATATATAAAAAATAGGTCAAATATCAAGATTATCAAATGATTGTAATAAAATAAAATATTCTGTTTATATCTGACCATAACTCCATGTACTAATCCCCAATCCTTTTTTGATTAATGTTTATCCCCATCAAGATGACTCTATTATATTTTAAAGAGAAATTCACTGTCTGTAGAAATTACTTTTTCTTTCTTGTTAGAATTGTGCAAAGCACATAGGAAACACTGATTGTCATTACTAATGATGATAATTATATGGTAAACAACTCAAAAGTCTCTCTAATTCTGAAGATTACCTTCTTGTTTGATCCTTTTTCTTTGTTGATAAAATCACTACTTCTATACAATTAGAACAGTGTGAGAATTTAAGTTCAATTACTATCCACAAAAGGACATATTTTGATCCTCCCTTGTGCTTCATTTTTATGAGCTAAAGTCATTTCAATTATTGTATCAAAAAAGGATTAAAATGGGGCAGCTAGTTGGTGCAGTGGTTAGAGCACCAGCCCTGAAGTCAGGAGGACCTGAGTTCAAATCTGGTCTCAGACACTTCCTAGCTGTGTGACTCTGAGCAAGTCATTTAACCCCAATTGCTGAGGCAATTGGGGTTAAAAAAAAAAAAAAAAAAAGATTAAAACTTAGAAGACCTATACTTTCAAAACATTATCACTTCAAAAAAAATTGGCTTTCATGAAAATGATTTTCCAAATCCATATAAAGCCATAATATAAAATTAATGGAAATCAGAATTTACTTCCATTTAGGGAAAAATGATAAGTTTTGACTAACATCAATGATATGTCTTATAATTTATAATGTCAGTTGCAATTAGTAGAGCACAGTGAAGCCTAAATTTTTTTCTTTAAAATAAGAATCAGTAAGAGTGTTCTTAATATTTCCATATATTAAACCAACAAAACAACAACAAAATAAACTGAATCTCACAAGAGTTAACTAACCATGAAGATTTGAAAGAAATTCATATTTTGCTCAGTTGAACTTAGCAAAATCATTCTAGGAAGGATCTTTTTTTTTCCCACTAGGCAGTACACTGAGGCCATAGAATATATATTCAAAGATAGGCTCATCAGTACAGCTTTGGACTTGGCACTATGTACAGACAGAACATTAATTGTCTACTTAGCAACTAGTATGGCCCCAGGGTTTTTTGAGGGACTGATTTAATTGGATCAGGATAATCTACACTGTGGTACTGAAAAGAGATTATAAAGTCTTTACAACTAGTCTCCTTTTAATTTATTGGTGAATTCACTGAAACCCAGTCAGTAAATATATTTTCTTGCTATTTTAAATTTTTCTTTCATTCTGCAAGTATTGTGCAAATAAATATACTGGTGTCTTCTAATTGAGTAAAATTAGTGATAATGATATTATGATGGAAGCATCATTAGCTTTAGAGTCTGAAAATAATCTGATTTTAATCCCACTTCTAATACAATTTGTGTTACTCTGGATTAGTCACAAAATCCATGAGTCTCATTGTGCTCATACATAAAATAGAATTAATAGTTGCAAAGGATTATTATGGGCAAGTGCATCAGAAGTCTAAAAATACTGTTATAAATGTGAATTTTTATTTTAAATAAAGTCAATTGCTAGTAGGAATGAGATAGATGTCCTAATCTTTGTGACAAGACAGAGTTGTGAAATATGTGGATTTACTCAGAATAAAGTTTTGAATTCATAAAATATATACATAAGATTACAAAGGAAACCAATTACTTTGAAATACATTTTTTGATTGTAGTTATTGTTCACAAAGTCTAGGTTACGATATAAATGTATTTTCTATGATGTAGTTTCTGGGAATCAACACAATATACTATTGTGGTCTGAATAGAATATATCATCCTATAACTTTTGCTTCACTTTTTTGGACAATACATTGATGCTACCTAAAATCACATTAGCTTTTTAGGCTACAATGTTCCACCATTCATTTAAATACTAGATAAAAATCATGTTGAATCCTAGCAAACAGACAACATCTCCAAAAAACAAACTATAATACAAATGAAAAATTTAAGTACATGTAAATTCTAGTTAAACGGACATATAGCAGCATGTAACAATTATTTTATTCTAAAAATGTATTTTATTTATCCATCCTAATCTTAATTTTGGAAATATCTGTTGTATTATGTACTAGTTGCTTCTATGTGTTCTACAAGCATAATAGTATACAGAAAATATAACTAAGTAAAATTTCTTTGTATAACATATCAGACTGACTTCATACTTGCCATTAAAATTTTGTCTAGAAGGGACAATATTCCATTTCAGACACTAGTGTACAAGTTTGTGGATATGGGCTGAATACTACAAATCTGGACAGCTCAGCAAGAGATTTCAGGGAAACATACGGTTTGAACTGGTCAGTTGACTCACAGTGAGGTGAGCTTCCCAGCTGGTATATTTGATTGCTCTCATGTTGTCAGTGCAGCCAGGAAAAGGAGAATTATTATAGCTTTTTACTTGCAATCAAAGCCTGCCTGTGGTTACTGTGCGTGCCTACCTCTGACAGCTGGTTTTAATCATCTATACAGGATAAGAGAGAGGCAATGAAGGGAGTAAGGAGATAGGAATTTCACCACAGGAATAAAACTGAAAAGTCTGCAAATACAGGACAAATCTAATTCAAGTTGGTGATACTTCCACCATTGCCCCCTATCACCAACATGAATCAGCCTTGCCCTGACCCTTTGGTACCTATCAGGTTCAATCCCTGTGATGAATGAAATAGTCTTTCTACATCCTTATATATTCTTCCCTCTACAAACCTCTCTGTTTACTCCCTCCCTTACCCTTTCTCCACATAGATTCAGAATCTTACTCAAAAAGTCTAGAATCATTGAAATTCAGAGCTGGAAGGAGCTTCAGAAATCACCTAGTCCAACCTGCTCATTGTGCAGATGAAAAAATTGAGCCTCAGAAAGAAGTGATTTGTGCAAGGTTACAAAAATACTGCTTGTCAAAATTGAGAATTGAATTTAGGTCTTAGAGCTAATGCTTTTTCCACTTCAAAATTTCCCTGAAGGTACAGTCTGAAATTATAAGCCTAATAATGTAAAGGCAATTTCTATTGATGAAGTTAATCAGAACTTATTTTCCCTAACTTGTTAAATTATTAATGATTTTAAAAGCAAACATGTTAGGGAGGAGGAATGAAAGTGATGTTATGGAATAAAGAGCAAGCAATAGTCTTAGTTCCTCTTACATCTTGTAATTACAAACAAAACAAGAATATATACAGAGGCATGTGTATATGAATGGATAAAGTTCCTATTCCACAGTATAGTATAATACTTGCCTCTAAATATTTTACATAGTTATGATTCTGCATACTTTAGCAAAAAATGTAGGAAATAAGAAAGGAAAGTTTATGTAACCTAGTTCTTATTTTATTTTTTTTGTATCAAAAAAAAAGTTTGGATACTTGACCTCAGAGAGAATATGAACAATCTGTAATATTCAGTAATATGTCATTATCTATAATTGAATGTTGCAGAATATTATTGAAATTCTCTAGAGAACTTTAATATTTATTGGTTGAATGTGTCCAATATTCTTCTAAAAAACAACATTTTTTTATTAAAGCTTTTTATTTGTATAACATATGTATGGGTAGTTCCCCAACATTGATCTTTACAAAGCTTTCCATTACAAATTTTACCCCCAGTCCCCTCCCCTCCCCTAGATGGCAGGAAGTCCACTACATGCTAATAATGTTGAAATGCTTGAGAAGTTATGCAAAAAAAATCCTATCTACAAGAGAAAAAAAAGAATCAGAGAAAGGCAACACAATGCAAACAAATGTCAATAGATATCATGAAAATGTTACGTTGTGGTCCGTATTTCATTTCCCTCTCTCTGGGTGTATATGGTTTTCTTCAGTGAACAATTGGAACTGGTTTGAGACAATTCTTTGTTGCAGAGAGCCATGTCCATCAGAATTGATCATCATGTAATACTGTAAAAACAACATTTTGTTAAAGAGTTATTTAGATCAGTACCTCAATGCTTTGCACTTGGTAGATACTGAACACATATTTGGTAAACATGTTTTATTGATGACTGAACAAGAAAATTATTTTATTATTGATGATCAATATGTTATATAGTTAAATTATATTTTTATGTTTTATCTTTATCAGTAAGTTATATTGTTGTGACTATCAATTTTAGAAACTTATTTTCAAAGTTTCAACACTAGAAAAAACTGGATTGTATTACAAAGAAGTTAGGTAGAGTTTATAACTATATTTTGCTTAAGATTTCAAACTTTTAAAAAATTCTACCTGATTTAATAAACTGTCCAGACACCAGCATTTTTACTTATACATATGCACTCTGTTTTAATAATTTCTTTTCTAGGATTTTTGTGATTTCTTACATAGATTGTAATATTCATTTTTGATGTATAGCAAAATAATTTTTCTGAGTATTCATTCCTTAGAGATGCCCCAAGCTCAATTACAGAAAAACTACTTGTTAGATTTTGGGCCTTGTACTTAAAGTGGAAGAAGAGTAAATTTAATTTTTTTTCTCCCAGGACAAGAAACTAGTCTCTTCCCTCCCTTCCTCCCCCCCTCCCTGAGCAGAGGATAGAATTTAATGTCTGAGCACATTCACCCATATATATTTCCCTTGTTCTGATCACTGTGTAATAATAGAAAAGAGATAAAATAAAGCTGGCTATTCAGACTCTGGATAATATTATTCTAGAAAATACAGGCTATGACTAAATTCTTATTTATGTTTACTTGTCTTAAGGGGGCAGCAAAGGCACACACATCTTCTAAAGTGGCTGTCATCTGCTATTCCATGGACTGAGATTAAATACAAGGTTGTATGGGATACTGACATGAATGGCAATGTGACAATGTTTTTCATATCAGGTCTTTATGAAAACAAAGTTCAGATTTGCTTTGTAGAATAGTGTACATATCCTTTTTTTCCTTCATTTTCTTCATAGTAATCATCTTCTTTTTGACATTTTTAAAGAAGTATGCCATTTACCAGCCCAGAGAGGTACTTGATATATGTCACACCCATTTAGTTGAACAGATATAAGACTGCTGGTGCTCCTGGGAACTCTAGTGATCTATGTATATTTTCACAAGTCTTCCTCATCTGGAATTGCTTTTTGGAGTCATTACTAAGACCTAAGGGATATAATATGGAAATAATAGGATGCAAATTTAATCCAGCATTATTATTTTTAAAAACCACAAGGTTCCTTTCTTTGACACATTAATTCCTGAATGGCTGAAGTACAACATGGTTGACCTAAAGCAATTTGATTTTTGAATCACTTTCAGATTCTACTCAAAAGTGTTTTTAAGTGTTCATTTGTAAGACTAGTCAAAAATGTTAAGTATCTTATCCTCATTTTTTATATATCTTTTTACTTCCTATTCCCTTTATTTTCAAATATATCCTTCATACTAAACAATGTCTTGAAACAAAGAGTAGAAAATTGTGGCTGAAAGGGAGAGAGTGAATCAGTTTAATCAAATTGATAAAACAGCTAAATCTGACAGTATGAATGAATGAATGAAAAGCCATTTATAAAGCATTTATTCTATTAACTTTGAGCTAAGTGATAGTGATGCAAATACAAAAGTGAGATAGCCTCTACCCTTAAGGAATTTATACCTCAATAGAAGGAGATAATGCATATAAGGGAGGACTAGCCAGGGAAGGATGTTTTGGTTTTCTTTGAGAAGTCACAAAGAGAATGAATGAACTTAATAGGGAGTTAATGGACATAACTGGTAGAAATGGAATGGTGTCATCAAATATCAAAGCTCTATTTGTTACTGAAAAATGATAAGAAAAATGATAAGTATGTGCATAGCAACAGGGAAGAGAGAATGTAAATGGCAAAGGTATAGATAATGTTTCAGAGACTAGTAATGTCAAACTCAAAAAGAAATGTGTCCTCATAATTATTTAGATTTTCACAAATTAACATTATCTTTATTGTATTTTCATTTATTTTATTAAACATTTCCCAATTATATTTTAATTTGGTTCAAGCCTCATTTGGAAGTCTTGCAACCCTGGATTAGAGATAAGAATTTGGGCAGCTCTGTCCATCACCTCCTAGCTATGCAAAAAATGTCAGGAAAGAATGATTACTTATCTCTCCTATGGTGTCAATCTTTGCTCAATATAATTTCATTTTGTTTAAGATTTTGGGATTCTTTCTGTTTAGACTGTTATAGTCATTGTATATATTACTTTTTGATTTCTTGTTACTTCTGCTTCAATATACATGTTTTTCATATATTCATCATATGCATTATTTCTTATTTTGCAGCAATTTTCATTACATCCATGTATCATTTTTTTTTACCTTTCTTTAAATGGTCACCACTTTTTCTTCAGTAAGGGCTTCCTTTTGAATTTGTGGGATAGTCATTGGCTCTAACTTAATTATATAATATGCAGTTGGCCATCGATATTAAATGATATAACTATGAAACAGGTTCCCAGAAAATCCATCTGCTTGATTCAAAAGCACTTTTTAAAGAAAAATTAAATATTGGTTTTAGGACAATTTTCAAGAACTACAACAAGCAATTTTGCCTTCTCTGCTCAGCTGGCTCCTGCCTTCTGCCCCAAATCCTCAGTAATATTAAGTGTCTTTGCTCTTCATTCATTTGACTGGTATACATGTGTCTGCATTCATATATGCATCAATATAAATATCTAATGATCCTATCAGGCATTTTCACTTATCAGAAACATAACTTAGAAATGGAAAGCAAGCAAAATAGAGTCTAAGTCATTTAAAAATTTAGCATTTCACTCATCTCAAGTTCTTATACTGTACTCAGAGGAAATTTTCTTAGGAACTTAGGCAGAAATAATTTTTAATTACACATATATATTCTTTGTTTCCTGGGTCCCTAGCAAACTGGGGAGGGGAAGAAAGAGGTGAAGCATGTAACAGAGTTGATAGAATGAGCAGGCCCATTGTGAGAAGCTGTAATTGACAGATAACAGCCTAGCAATGAGGGTGGAGACAGAAAACCTACAAAAAGTAGGCACACGAATTCAAGAAATATTGCACTATCGAAACCCAATACAAGTTCAATGATTTTTATTTAATTTATTATGTTCATCGATATTAAAACATAGCATAATAAGATCTTAACAATGTTCTTGGTTTATTAGGAAAATATAAAATACTATTTTCTTTATTTTGATGGGATAATGGATAGAATATGGAACTTACAGATAGGAAGATTTATATTCAGATTCTTACCTAATACTAGTTTTATAGCCATTAGTAAATTGTTTAACCTCTCTAGGTCTCAGTAAACTAAGAATGTAAATTATAGAAAGTTTGTAATTTATAACAAAAGAGAGAGTTCTTACCATGAGGAAACCATTAATGATTGGTCGCTGTTTAAGAGGATTAAAAAGTTTGTAATATTCCTTAGAAATAATTTCATTAAAATAATCAATATAAACATATATGCATGTACATATATAGTGGCTATTTAAAAGCTAAACATATTTAATTAACCATAAGACAACTATACAGAAATACGTTTTCCTTGAGTGTTCCAAATTGCTGCATTTTTCTTTTATCTTGAAATAGTTTTATTGTAGGGCTTAAAGAATGATATAAAAGGTAAGTAAACTCTTTATTTCTAATTTGTTTTTCATTTAGCAATAAAGACATTCTGAATAAAAAATATATTTGGTAACTTGAAAAAGTAAAGAAGAAAAAATAACCTATAAAACTTGTGCATACTAAGTATATCTATTAAAGGATATTTTTATAGTCAACAGAAGTCTCAAAAGAGTGATGTTGTACTTCGGTGATTCAATGTGTCTTAATTATTGGGTCACTGATCTCACATTATCTCATGAGTACTTCAGCAGTACCCCAATTGGGTCGGTAGCATGAGAAGGCTCACTAATTTTCCATCCTTCCTTATCCCCTTCTTTCCTTCTTTCCTTCCTCCCTTCCTTTTATCATTTATTAAGAAGAAAAGGTTCCATCTTTCTCATGTGCTGAGGATATGAAACAATTTTTTGATTCCTAGGGATTCAAGGTCATTGATTGATTAATGAACTGATTACTATAAAGAATGGAGGAAGATGTAAAAAATCTATTATGTATAATGTGGGGTACTTAGGAACTACAAAAGACTCCTCCATGTGGGTTAAAACAAGCCTATTCTAAACAAAAATAACAGTAACCAAACCTTGTAAATTTTGGAAACAGAGAAGGGACTTAAGCAAAATTATGGAGAAAAAAAAATAACAAAGATAAGTAAGCAGAAAGATAAATTAAGTGAAATATCAAAAATAATTTTCTATGTTAAAATTTATGAGAGTAGAAGGTTTTTTTGTTGTTAAAAAGAGAAGAATTTTTTTTGTTGTTTTAATAGAAGATAAAATCTTCAATTAAGAGTACTTAGTTTTCTCTTGATACATTTTCTAGGAGTAATTTATATTTCAAAAGGAAACATGGAATTTTCAATTACAAAAACCTTAAATCAACACCATTTATATGCTTGTGTTTATATGTTATGAAAAGGGTTTTAGCAATCACAAGCAATCAATTACAATGTAGTTACAACTTAGCTTGTCCTAATACAAGTCTTCCAATGAAGAGCTGTTTCAACAATGGATTGATGGAATTTTATCTCCTTTTCTAGCTTCTACCTTTGCAATGTAAGTGATATCAGTTTTTTCTAGCCATTCTTCTCAATGAGGTAGAGGAGAAAGGAGGGAAATTAATTGGAATTAATTTTTTAATGAATGCCAAAAATATTTTACATGGAATTTGAAAAAGGTATAAGACAAAGAGAGAGAGAGAGAGAGAGAGAGAGAGAGAGAGAGAGAGAGAGAGAGAGATTCTTGATCATGGAAAATGAAACCCCAAATGGGGTAGGAAGAAAAGAGATGTTTCTCAGTAGGGAGTTGATTTGTTTTTCTGTCCTTTTCGTTCTCCGCACATCCTGCTGGTTATTGTCATCCTATTTAATTTCCCATTAATAAAATAATACACAGAAATTAGAACTTGTTATGATCAATCAAATTTTATCTTCAAGCTATTATTCAATATCTAAGTCAACAAGCATTTTTAAAACATTTACTATGTACTAAGCATTTAAGATACAAATAAAGTTACAAAATTATCCTTATCCTTAGGGTGTTTACATTCTCCCAATTAAACAGAAATGCAAATAAACTTTTAAAACCTGATAAGTTTTGTATTTAACCTTCACTTTCTCAGTAGGAGAAATTAGAGAATCTATAACCAATCTCTCATAGGAGAAAAGTCTGTAATGAATAGGAATGATTTTCTCATTTAAATTACAAGCTGTTCACCTGAGTTGTGCAGTGGGAGGGTAGAAGTGATGAGAGCAATAGTAGTAGCTGGTCACTGGTATATCACCAGTAAAACATACCTCTCTTCATCACTCTCTTGTATCACGTATTTCCCTCTAAACCTTTGCTCATTTCTCTTGAGATTTTTGATCTCTTCCTGTCTCAGGACAAGGCAAAAGAAAATTATCTTTTGACGAGGCAATGTCTTGCTTTTCCTAGGAGCTGGCTTAGAAATATATTAGGGATTAGATTCTTCCAGTAGAAATTGGTCTATACTAAATTGTTAACAGGGTTAGGAAATTTGCATCACATTGCTGAATCAGCTGCAGTAAAATTAACATATGAAATTATATATTACATGATCAACACAGAATCAGCACTTAAAAGAATAAGTATAATTAGTTCAGTGTCCCCAAACCCTTGATTTCTATACTTAAGAAACATACATCAACAAAATAATCAATCATGAAAGCAACACAAAATAATATAAAATGCTTCATAGGCTATTTTTGAGGTTATAAGTAAATTGCATATAAGACATAAGTTAACATGCCATAATTGAGCACAAGCCAATATATAAAACAATAATCAGAAGCAAAACAATTATCAGGCCTACAATTTAATAAAATACTTAGAAACAGAAACACATGCCCAAATAAAAGCCAAATTAACTAATGTTGCTACATTATAGAAATGATACTACCATTAAAACAAGTAAACATGTACAATAAATAGAGTATATTAGGCAAAAAGGGAATAATTAATTTATATATCAGTGAGCATATACAATTACATACAATGAAGATTATGCTGGTATACATTAGATCTCTCATGTGGCTACTCATAAAATCATTTATCCAGTTTTCCCTTTTTCACTCTAAATTTTCTGATTAGACAATGAATGGAATATACTCTGCTCTGTCCTGATAATTGTTTTTCTCTATAGATAATGTAGTCAATTATTGCCCTCATCAGAACTGCAATCTGATTTCTCAAATTTGAATGTAAGGAATATCCAACCTGCTTAGCAGTTTTACTAAGCTTTTAACTGAGGATTTCTAGTCAAACCCTATGAATTACTGTGGCTAAAGTACTAGGCAGAAAATATGTTTTTGTTTTTGTTTTTGTTTTTGTTTTTGCTGACTTCAGATCTCTCCCATCATTGAATTTATTGTTGGGTTACAGTACATTTAAAAAAAAAACAACTTTTTTTTTTAATTTAAAAGTTCATTTGTGAATGAAAAGATGTGAAAAAAATGATCAAGGGCACCCTATGTACCAATCATTCTACTAAATACTCTAACACAAAAAAAGGAGAACTCTAATGTTATGGAGCTCACGCTATAATTTGGGTTAAAGCACAAGAAGAAAACAAGACAGAAGGAAGAAAATGAAGAAAGGAAAGACTGAAAGGAGGGAGAGAAAAGAAAGGAAAGAAGGGGGGAAATATTAAGTGCTATAATATGTTTCTAAGTTCTAGGAGCTAAACATATACAAAGGTTCACGTATAGAAAAGATGCAAAAGCATGAAAATCCTAAGGGTTTTGTACTGGGGCATATGGCATAGGAGTATTTCAATTGTGTTAGCAAATCAAATAATAATCCCCAGTATTCTGAAGAGAGTAATTTGAGAGTAGAAGATAGGATTACTTTTCTTTTCACTTATTGCAACAATGATGGTTAACAGTTCCCAACTTATTTAAGTGGTATTATCAGTCATATTGTTCTTGCCACCTACTATCCTTGAAGTATGGATGTCTTAGATAATGAGGGGAAATGAAAATGGGGGGAAGGATGGCTCTGTTTCTAAGCCATTGTCTAGTTCAGATAGTCTTTACATCATAAAGGTCTGTAAACATTAGACATTTTAGCCCCCTTAGCCTCAATTAACATGCTATATTGAGCCACGAAAAGCAGAACCTTTGCTGCTCTACCACCAGTTGGACTGTTTTCTCTCTTTGTCTTTTTTCTCTGTTTCTTTCAATGTCTCTGTTTCTATCTCTATTTCTTTGCCTCTCTTTCAGTCTTTCTCTCCCTCTGTCTGTCTGTCTATTTCTCTCATCTCATACAAAGCATTTTTTTCTCAGCAGAGGAACTCTGCATAATGTGTGCATTTTTGAGACTCTAGGAAGATGTCTTGAAGAAGACAAATACTAGACTAGAAGGTTTGCAATTTTTTTAAAAGGAGGAGCTTCTGAAAAGTTAAATGGAATGAGGAAAAAATATTATATTTGTACTTGGAATGAGATCATCAAAGTTTTCTATTAACCATGTTCCTGCTTCCTAGCTGTGTATTGTTAGATAACCTCTTGAAGATTCAATTTTTTCACCAATCAAATAGAAATGATTATAAATATCCCATTTCCTGAAAAGTCTGAATTCAAGAAGAAAAATTAAGTGTACTTTTAAAAATATAAGTGCTAATCCATATGTATACTATGATGATGACAATGAATCATAACATTTTAATGTGTAACATTCAGAAAAAGTGAAAATCAAAAATGACCATAGCTCCATATACAAGATAGATATGATCAATAGGGAAATTAAACTCCCACACATATATGTATGTGTGTATAATTATAAATCTTCAAAATATATATCTACATCTATATATGCTAGCTGTTATTATAATATGTGGTATTAATTCATGTCAATATTCAGCAATGACAAGATTATATCAACTTTGTGTCACTACATTGGCAAAGGTGATTTATACAAAATTATACTTTTCATCTTCACAATTAGAAAGGTTACCATCATTCACTTAAGTGAGTTGCCTATGTGACTTGGGCCAAAATATGTCTTACCCTCCTTGACCTATGTCTCTGCTCTTAGTATACATATGTGAATTTTTTTCTATTTTGGGCTATGTAATAGGGAGGAAACTTTATTAAATGTTTAAATTATATTTTGGATTTGATTCCAATGCCAATAAATAAGTTTATTGTCTTTTCCCAACAATTATTATTAAGTGAAAGATTGAATCCTTGATGCGTGATTTAGAGTCAAGGCATGAAATTCAAGAATACTTTTTAAATGAAAAAAAAATTAAATGATTATTGACCTGTAGTTAGAGAATCCAGTATTTAAGTTCTTTGTTCTCAATTGAAAGAGGTTAACTTGTGAATTTTCTAATTGTTTTTTTTTTTTTTTCCCTGTTTAACTCTCTTTGATTGATCCGGGCAAGCCAGCCCCAGCAAACAGACAGGAATCTTAAATTTCCTTGTTCCTTCACAACACAAAACTATAGGATTTGAAAAAAAATTAATGAATAATACAGCTTTGTTCAAAAAGTGTGACTCATTACTAGCAGATGTTATTGCCAATAGCTTCTTTAGAAAGAGCTAATGGAAAGCTTTTACCTCAGCCTCTTATAAATGGCATCAACCTGGAAAGAGGATTTATAATTTGCCTCAGGAAGGTCATGTTGAGGATTAGCACTTTCTGTATTTCAGTTAAAAGATTTGTAAAAATGGATTAACTTTCCACAAACTAATTGCTTTGTAGAAACACAAGGCCAGAGATGACCTTAAAATCTTAAATTCTGACTGTGCAAACATTGAAATGATTCATCTATGTATTAGATCTTCAGATAATTTCTGAATTATGATGGTCCCTCAGTTTTCCATATGCAGACGAGTTATTGCTGCATTCTGCCACTTTTGTAATACTAGTTTCTAAGACTATTAAAAAAAACTTACATTAATGTCAAATTATGCACGTTTACCAGTGCTGTATTTGCTCTTTCCTTCCTTTAGACTCTCTAGTTGCTGCTAGGTAAATCACTTTCCTCATTTGTAAAATAGAAATAATAGCACTTGCCTACAAGTAATTTTTTGTGAGGACGAAATATTTATAAAAAACTTCGTAAACTTTAAATCTCTATATAAATTCCAACATAATCATTGCCATAGTTGTTGTCAGTGTTGTTATTGTTCTTTAGTATCTATGGTCCACCCAAAATTGAAGCCATTTGGTAAAGAAATTTAGTGGGGCAACGGGATCAGTGGAAGCTACGCCTTCACCCATATTTCTTTTTTTTATTTTTTATTTGCAAAACATATGTATGGGTAATTCTTCAACATTAACCCTTACAAAGCTTTCTGTTACAAATTTTTCCTCCCTACTCTCCACCCCTCCCCTAGATGGCAGGATATCTACTACATGTTAATTATGTTAAAATACTTGACAAATCGAATATATGTATACATATTTCCACACCTATCATTGTTGTGCAAGAAAAATCATATCTACAAGAAAGAAAAATCAGATAAAGGAAACACAATGCAAGCAAACATCAATTGAGAACATGAAAATGTTATGTTGTGGTCCACATTTCACATCCCTCTCTCTGGGTGTATATGGCTTTCTTCAGTGAACAATTGGAATTCACCCATATTTCAACAACAATTATTTTTGTCTCCAGTAATGCTCTTCTTGGGCTCCTCATCACTTCCCAGGCTTTTGTTTTCTTTTTTTTATATAAAACCAACTACTACATTACAATTCCTGCACATCCCTTTTCTTTTTGGGAGAAGGGCTTGAACCTCCCATCTAAATTTCATACCTTTCCAACCAGATAAATTTGTCTGTGGGTTTGGTATACATAGATAAATAGATAGATACATAGATAATTCAGATGCATATTCAATAAATATCTTGATACACAGATTAAAGGAATGCTCCTTTTACCAGAAACATCATTTCTGATAAAGCAAACAATGAGCATGTTGTATGTTTTATTCTATACATTATAAACATTGCTTCTCATATCATACAGTGCATGGCCTATGAAAGAACTTGAATAATAATGTAGTGTTTATTTAACTTGTTAATCATTCAGCAAAGATGATGTGACTTAGTGATCAATGGCAATTACATTAAATTTGCAACATATGGTAAATGGTTGTTGAAAAGTCATGTACTAAATTAATAGGAACATCTTTACCTGACAGGTAAAGGTAAAGTCAGATAAATTTAACATCTTTACTGCTTTAATTGATCCTAAAGTAGGTAATTATGGTATCTATAAAGTAAGTTTGTCCTTTTTTCTCATTATTTAGGATATACCATTGTAAACTAGGCACATAGGAATTCTAGTGTTGCAGGAATGTATGTGACTAGTTATCAAGTACTATCAAAATTATCTGCAAAATGGAATTTGAATGAACTGAATGTTATGCTTAGGACAAAAGGTTTTATTTTTTCTTTCCTTATTCCTTTGAATTGGAATTAGTATCTACTTAAAGCTTTTAAATGTTGTTTGCAATTACTTTAAACATTGGTTGATACATTTTTGTATGATTTGGGGTTAAATTTGTACAATTTATATACTCAGCTTTAGTTTGCAATTTTTATTCCTTTGATGGAAATTACTCTCTTTCAATGTTACAGTCCACTTTTTCTGGCCACTTTAATATGTAGAATTTATCAAAAAATAAATGCCTATAAAATAATAATAGTTGACATTTATATAATGCTTATTATATATCACTTTACACTTTAAAAATATCTCATTTGATTCTAACAAAACCCTGAGACATAGTTGCCATCATTATACTAATTTTATAGTTGAGAACACTGACATATATAAAAATTAAGTGACTTATTTAGGTAAATGTTTGAAATCAGATTTGAACTCAAGTCTTCCTGACGTGAGGCCCAGTGTTCCATGTAGTGTTTCATTCAGATGCTTCCTATATGTTATGGAGAATGCAATTTTCTGACATTAAAATTTTATGCATTTTTAGAAATAACATTCAAAAGTGTTATGCATATTGGAAATTTTCCTCCTCTTATCCGTCATTTCCTTCCCCCAAATCTGCCAGCCAATATTGCATGGCAGATGCTTGGCTATCTCGATGACTCCTAGCACTGGCTTGGACTTACAGAATACATATAATTTTAAAATAATTCTGGAGTTCATAAATTAATGTGAATCAAGCATCTACTCAATGATGGGAACAACTTTGCTAAGGTCATTCTTCAACTTTTTCAAACTACTCTGAGAATTTAAGACTTGCTCTATCCAGAAAGCCTCAAATTTGTGAGTAGTTTGTCAAGTTGTTAATGAAGTCTGTGAATGATTCCTGGAAAAGAGTTACTTCTTTCCTCAAAGTCACTCTAAGGGATAGATGAAGTTTCTAGTACAGAAAGGAAAGTTTTCCTTTCCACTTAATCCTGTAATAGAGGATAAAATTATGTTTTTGTTGAAAGCAAAACCAGGCATTTCTGACAATCAGCACAAAAAGCATAGAAGCCCACTGAAATGAAATGAAAGAAAAAATTAAACAATGTGAAACAATTATAATCTTAGAAATGTTTTTTTGTAAAAATTCCTTTTAAAACTTTGAATCATGGTTTTGTATTTTATAAAAAAATTGAGATGTGCAAACTTTAAATTGCTATACGAATGCTGTTTTTGTCATTAGTGTTAAAAATAATTTTGTTGTTAAAAATGATTTGTGTGTAGTTAATCATAATAATAATTAAATATATGTAGCACCTCAAGGTTGCAAAGTACTTTTAAATATTAATCTATTTTATCCTCACAAAAATCTTGGGAGTTAGGTACTATTACAGATAGACAGGCAATTTATAGAAGAAGATAATGAGGCAGACATATTAAGTCACTTGATCAGGGTATAGCACAAATAAGAAATATCTCAGGGAAGATTTAAAATTAGGTCTTCTTGACTCTAAGACTTGATTTTATTCATAGCACCAACTAGTATGGTGCTTATCTTTTCAGATCACAAATTTTTAGTACACAATTTTGTATTGGGATAAATATTTAATCACCACCATTTATGATTTTTAGTTCTAGTCTAAGGACTTTCAATGTGAAATTTGAAATATGATTTTGATTCCATGTGAAGTAAATGTAGTCTCATGAATCAACACAGATTATGACATTAATAGAATAATCATCTTCCCCTTCTGTCTCGTTTCCTCCAAGTTAGTTTTCCCACTTTGTAACTTTTATGTTCTCAATAAAGACAACATATTATATTTTTGTGCAATCTGTGATTTAAAAAAATAAATTAATGAATAAATAAATAAATGAAATCTTCTAAAAAATCTTTGCAAAAAGAGAAATGAAATTAACTATGACTTTTGACCACCATTGCCTTTTTTCTTTTTTTTTTTCATTTAATTGTTTTATTTTTTGTTGGCTATGATACAAATTTTGTATGAGTCATGTTAGGAGAGAAAAATCAGAACAAAAGGGAAAAACCATGAGAAAAAAAAAAGCAGAAAAACACAAGTTAACATAGCATGTGTTGATTTCATTCAATCTCCATGGTTCTTTTTCTGGATGCAGATGGCATTTTCTATCCAAAATTTATTGAGATTGCCATGGATCACTGAATTACTGAGAAGAACCAAGTCTTTCATAGTTGATCACAGATTCTTGCTGTTACTGTGTACAATATAATCCTGATTCTGCTTGTTTCACTCAACATCAGTTTGTGTAAATCTTTCCAGGCCTTTCTAAAATCAGCTTTTTCATCATTTTTTATAGAACAATAATATTTCATTATCTTCATATACCACAATTTATTCAGCCATTTCCAATTGATGGGTAGCTTACTCAGTTTCCAATTCTTTGCTACCACACAAAAAGTTGTAACAAATATTTTTGCACATGTAGGTCCTTTTCTCTCCTCTATGATTTCCTTCAGATCAAACAGTAGCACTGCTGGGTCAAAGGGTACACACTGTCTAATAAGCCTTTGCCTATAGCTCCAAATTGCTCTCCAGAATGGTTGGAACATTTAACAAATCCACCAACAATGTATTAGTGTCCCAGTTTTCCTACATCTCCTCCAACATTTATCATTATCTTTACCAGTCATTTTAGCCAATCTGAAAGGTATGTTTTGGTACCTCAAACTTGTTTTAATTTGCATTTCTCTCATCAACCAAGTGATTTACAGCATTTTTAATATGACTAAAGATGACTTTAATTTAATCATCTGAAAATTGTTTATTCATATCTTTTGACCATATATCGATTGAATAATGACTTTTATTCTAATAAATTTGGTGATTCTTTATATATTTTAGAAATTAGACCTTCATCAGAAACACTGACTGTAAATTTTTTTTCCCAGCTTTGCAATCATAGTCTTCAAAATTTTTACCTTTAATTGTAATTGCTTTTGAGGGCAGGACCATTTTTTACTTTCTCACAGTACCTATCACTGTTTATTGTGAATAAGGTTTAATGTTCCTTTATTAATGAAGTAAAATTTATCAGAATACTATTCTCTCTTATTAATAAGCATCATATGCTGAACATAATTTGATGCTCATAATTTTGAAGTAACTTAAAATGATAACTACAAAGATCTTTTCCTTGTCATATTATACTATACATTTAGGAAGAAATAGGTTACTGGGGAGTGTATTGACCTAAAGAAATGCCCTGTTAATTGCATTTTTCTTTTAAAATAATTCTCTGATTTTCAAGAGATTGATAGTGAAAGGTTATTGGTATATGTGAATAAAATCAAGTCTTAAAGTCAAGAAGATCTGACCTTAAATCTTCCCTGAGATATTTCTTATTTGTGTTATACCCTGATCAAGTGACTTAATATGTCTGCCTCATTTTCTTCTTCTATAAATTGTCTGTCTGTCTGTCTATCTGTAATAGTACCTAACTCCCAAGATTGTTGTGAGGATAAAATAGATTAATATTTAAAAGTACTTTGCAACCTTGAGTGCTACATATATTTAATTATTATTATGATTACCTACATATAAATTAAAGATTATAGCTATATTGTTCAAAGTGATATCAAATATGTTCTATTTCAAAAATCCCATGTAAAATATAAGAAATTGTGTCCTATAAATTAAATGGCTTATCCTTGGTAAAATAAGGTGCAGAGCTGTATTTGGATGCAGGCTCTTTAACACAAAATCCAGTACTGTTACCAATAGAACATCCTGCCAATGATTCAGTATTTTAATACATATATTTGTACTCATTACTCTGAGGTTTAGCAAGTTAAATATGAATGCTCTCTGAATTTTGAGAGAAATTAAAGAGAGAATTAAAATCTGAAAGAGATATTACTCGCAAAGAGATACAAAATGGACCTCTAATAAAATCAGGAAATATTAAACAGAAATCTATTTAACCATGAACAGATACGAATATGGGAAGTGAATGAAGAAATAATTATGGAAATTAAACATATAGGGACAAATGTGATTTCACATCAGTGGAAGATAATGGAAGAAGTGAAGCTGTAATCACTCTTTTGAATAATGGAAGTTCAACAGTTTCAGTGACCAAGTCACATTAATAAGCATTTATTAAGCACTTATTATAAAATAAACATTATTCTAAGCACTGGGAATACTAAGAAAGGCAAAATACAGTGTATGCTCAAAAGGATATCACAGCCTTCTTGAGGAAGATAGCATGCAAACAAAAAAAAACTATGTAAAGATCGGAAGAGCATAAGAAACCAACAAAAAATAGGGAAAACGTTTTGCAAACTTTATACATTCAAAAATTCATGTTATAAAGTTAGCTAACAAGCAAATTAAACATTTTTCTATTTATTTTTAGCTATTATATAATTCTGACACCTTTGATTCTTTTTTCATTTCTATTTATATAGTTGTAATCAAGTGCATATGCATTTATGGTTCTGCTGATTTTACTTTTCACCATCTCTTATACCACTTTCCATATTTCTTTGTATGTTTCATATTTATCATTTTATGGCACTATAACATTCCACTGAATTAATAGACCACAATTTATTCATCCATAAATGTTGGTAACATTTTTACTCTTACAGTTACAAAAAGAGCAGCTATGAATATTTTAAAATACATAGGACCTTTTTTTTTTCTTTTTATGATGTTTTGGAGATAGGATTCTAGCAACAGAATTGCTCAGTTAAAAAGGTATAATCCATTTTGTGCCTCTTATATTATTAAATATTGCCTTATTCCCTTCCAAAGTGTTTTCAAGAATCTGCATAACAACCATACATCAGAGAGAGGTTTTCTCACAGTCTCTTTGACACTCAACCAAATTCTTTTTAAAATCTATTTTAATCATACTAGTTGGTATAAGGAAATATCTAATGGTTATCTTGTTTTCTATTTCTTATTAAGGGAATTATGCTTTTATTAACAGTCTGCATTTTTTCCTTTATTCATTGTCTGTGTCTGTACTTTGAAAATTGTTCCATTGGGTAATGCATATTAATTAACCTTATGGAAATTTTAGAATTTAGATCTTTGTCTGATAAATTGCTATAAATGTTTCCCACCCCCAGTTTCTTTTAATTAACACACATATGCACACAATGTTTAATTGGCAAAATAATTTTTAATTGAGAGAAATCTTTTATTTTTGTAATGAGAATTGACCTATATACAAAATGCTTCAGCATGTTTGACTTACCTACACAGAAAGGGTGAGGATTCTACCCTATTGCTGGTAGAGTTGTGATATTTGACCAAAGTGCCGAAGAGGAACCTTAACATGTGTAAATGCTCTGTAACTATCCCTGTTCTGAAATTCACTAAGACATCTTTGATTACATTGCTCATGGTTCTCTAGAGAGAGAAAATACTGTAAGTGAAAACATTTTGGTGACTTCTTCCCTTTGAATCCATGTTTTTAAGTTTATATAAATAGCTTCCACAGTCATTGGCTTCTGTTATTTTCCATTTTAGGTGAAAGAAATTAATCAAAACATCAGAAAAATGAGCCACAGAAATCTAGGTATTGGGATTTATGGAAGGTTTAGTTGTCAGTCCAGTATTGCTGATCCAGAGTAAAAAACAAAACAATACAAAACAAAATGAACAAACAAAAATAGTTTGCTGTTTTTATTTCCCCACACTGTGCAAAGAGCAAATTAAAAGGTGGGTTGGTTGAAACTTTACATACCATTATTTATTATGCTTGTGAACCTTGTAAGTGCAACTCAGAGTATTTGAGATAGACACTTATCTGTCAGTCATGTTAAATTTGAACATGAATATATTGAGAAAAGAATATATGCCTGGAATATTGTGAAGTGTGGGGGAAATGTTTGAACATTTGCTCTTATCTCTGAAAATATCTCTAAATAAAGGTCCATTTGTAAGGGTCAATTAAAATTATGTGGTTAAATAGAATTGGAGTGTTGCTTGTGGTCATTTAACAGTGGGGGAATAACCCATAGAGTCTCCAGATTAAGGCAGTAGGGAAGAGAACTCCTTCACAATCCTTCAGAGTAACCTAGCAACCTGAGAGAGGATTTTGGGTCATGGCTCTAGGAATATGAGTCCAAAGCATTTTTGCTACATTTATTTTCCCCAGTTTGTTATGATTTTCTTGCTTTATATTAAATTGTGAATCTGTTTACCATTTATTATGATACATGGTATGAGATACGGATCTGATTCTATTGCTTTCCATCTAGAATTAAGATTATTCCTGACATTTTAAAAATTGCGTAATGATTCCATTCCTTAGTATTTTAGTATTTTTTTAAATATATACTAATCATTTATACTTACTGGATTTTATTTCTATACATTTACCTATTTCTCTAATAGTTTTTAGTATATTATTCTATAAATATTGCCTTATAATTATTTTGATATATAATGACATTAATGACATACTTTTCCTCTTTAGTTATTTTTGATATCCTATTTTCCCATAGAAATTATCTTATGATTTCATCTAATAGTTCAAAACAACCTATTTATATTTTGATTAATAATGTATAATTTATGTTATTTTGAAATGCCATTTTTCTAATTTTTTAATATAATCATGAATCAGTTTTATTCCTCTCATATTTCAGTTTTCCATTGATTCCTAAAATTGAAGTTCTCTTTCTATAGGATTCTATATATATTTTATGTATATGTCTCTATGTATTTTACATATGCTGCCCTTATAAAGTGGATTTCTTTTATCTATTAAATTTTCTTCATTCTTGGTAATGGTTTAAAGAAACATCATTGGAAGGGGGTGACTATTTATTCATTACTTCTTTTAATTTTGATGTTGATAACCTTTGAATTTCTATATGGAAAATCATATATTCTTCAAATAGAAATATTTAACATACATTCATAACATTATTGTTAATGCAATATTAACATTACTCTTTTCTAAAACTACATGTGATGAGTGTCATGAGTAGAAATGCCTATTAGAAACATAAAATATCTGTTTTTAATGGAATTTTTTCATTTATCAACAAATATTGTATTAAACCATCAATTAATTTTGAAATTATATATTTATGGTATATGTTAGAATATAGTTTTTATATAAGGAATAGAAGAGATAAAGTGAATAAGACACAAAATTAACATCTTTTCCCTACCTCCCCATCCCAAAATACAAGTATTCTTTTCTCATACTCAAGTTCAGCATTATAGTGGTTGAAGTCTGCTCTCGTTCCAGTGGATATAGATTATACTCTTCAAAACTTTTCTTCCAGATTTTAATATAATTCATTTCATCATCTTTTGTTGTATCAGTTGTTTTCCTAAATTCTAAAGAACAACTCTTGTCCTGCAGAGTAAGCAAGGGGGATACAATACTCTCCATCTCTAGTGCTTCAGTTCCTTCTTTTAAAGTTGATAACATAACTTTATATGCCTATCTGGCTTCCATTGTAAGCTTAATGATTTTGTGAACTAATCCTTCCTACCATCATAACTGAAAATTCTCACCATACTGACTGGTACTACTATGTTGACATTTTATCCCAGAGTTTTTTGGTTGAGAGCAAATATATATGGGACATTCCATTCACAAGCATAATAAATAAGGTATGCAATGTTTCACCAAACCCACCTTTTGATTTGCTCATTTAACAGTTTGGAGAAATAAAAGCACATGTCAGTTTTTTGAGTTACAGATGTTTGAGCACTTCTCCAATCCTATTGTGAGGTGGTATTTGGTCTTTGTCTTACCACATCTTTCTGATATGTATGATCTTGAAAATAAAGCAGTTCTTTTAGAAGACATATCAAACAATCATCGACTTCCTTACTAAGGCTTTGACTGCAGTAACTCTAAATCTCTTAATATGGAACTTTGGAAAAGGAGAAACTGTCAAAAATGGGACAAACTTCTGCATCATGCTTCAGTGCTTTGCTACCTAGGGGTTTTTCCGATGTGTTTTTTT
>JAJPUD010002143.1:154082-173043 GCA_023553655.1 Myrmecobius fasciatus
ACATAACATTCTCATACTCCTTGATTGATGTTTGCTTACATTGTGTTACCTTTATCTGATATATCGTTTGTGTAGATAAGATTTTTCTTGCACACCAATGATAAGTTTGGAAATATGTATACATATATTCGATTTGCCAATATTTTAACATAATTAACATGTAGTGGATATCCTGCCATCTAGGGGAGGGGTGGGGAGTTGGGGGGAAAAATTTGTAACGGAAAGCTATGTAAGGGTTATTGTTGAAGAATTACCCACACATATGTTATGCAAATAAAATAAAAAATTAAAAAAAAATCTGCCTAGGCAACCCAGTTAGGTGATTTGTTTATTAACATCATCCACTGAATTTTGCTCAATCCTCTGAGCAAAGGTTGGGACTGAAAGTTGTTCCAAGAGATGTTTTTGTTTCTTCTTCCTCTTTCAAAAGAATCTTCTTCAGGGATGTTGACTTTTTATCCTTTGGTACATCCCCTTTCTTTATTAATGGATAATTCGTATCTAATGGATTATGTGGAGAGTCATCATTTGATTTAACTGGTGATGTTTCACTGATATTGTCAATTCTTTGGAAAGTACTGGTACTGTACCAACAGAAAGTAAAACAAATTTGGAAGACTTTTAAATTTTGTGAATGTTATTTTTTTTCCAATGCAGAAAGCATTCATCCTAAATTCAGCTTCACTGGACTTTGATTCTTCTTATGAAACATTTTTGTAGTAGTCTCTGGTTGCTATTTAGAGGGAAATTTGGATGACTGCAGTCCATTATTTCTATCAGAAGTCAGTACGTGGTTAATGAGTTCTTTAGAATCCTCTAGTTGGCATTTAAGGAAAAAAAAAGTTTTTGATGCTTTGTTGTTTTTTTTTTTTTCTTTTTACTTCTTTCTTGTTTCTTTACTTAACAACTGCCGATTTGGAAACTCTTCAACATCTTTAAACCTTGGTGTTTTCTGTACCATAAGAGGTCATAATTTGTTTTAGGATTTTTTTTCTTGTTTTTTTCTTATTTTATCTTGTCAATTTCACACACGTTGTTGGTGATGATTTCAAATTACTTGATTTTCTTTGCTGTAAGCACTGGTAATTAGAACTTAAGGTGAGGAAAGTTTCTTAGGGGTTATTAATGAATCACTAATGTTTGTGTTTACCAGTGAAGTAATATGTTATGGGCTGCTACTTCAGTGGTTGTTGGATGAACATAACCCATTGGTGTCGAAGATAACTCTCTTGTAGAAGAGGAGTAATTGGTTTAATTCTCAGGCTCAGATGTAACTGCTTCAGCTTTCATATCTAATTCTTCCTTTGATAATATAGTTTTTACCACTTCTTTTATGAGGAATATATCACTAGCAGTGTAGCTCATAGGTCCTCACTTGTTTCACTTTTGTAATTCTAGTACATCACCATTCTCAGAACCCAGTAGCTTAAGAAAATCCAACAGCTTAAGTGTAAAACAGGTTTGGAAGGAGAATTTTTTTTGTTGGTTTTATGTTTCCTGTCTGCACATTGATGATAAATCTCTGATTTTGAACCATGTTGAGTATGGGTAGAAGTGGGTATATAAAGGTATAAAGGGTATAGGTGATTGGGAGATAGGAAGAGAGAGAAAAATCGACACACAGAGAAACAGAGAGAAAAACAGAAAGATAGACAGAGAGAAATGGGGGAAAAGTTCAAGAGAAGAATTATTAGAGAATCATTGATTCTCTTCATTTTCTAAGTCACAGACATAGCTGACTTACTTTTTTTTTTTTTGCTATTTCTATATTGTCTCCTTTAGAAGACCCTTTGGAAACAAAATCACAATGACTGTTATATACATATATAGCATGGTTGTATATGCATATGTATGTGGGTGTACATATACATACTGTATATATATGCATATATATTTCTATATGTATATATCAGAATTAATTAACATCTAATGATTTTGGCAAATGTGAGTAACTATCATGGTATAAATTAAGAATATACAATAACAAATGAATAAATTAATTTCTATATAAATTACCATAAAATATAACAAAAGATGAACTTTTTATTAATTACATGCATATATATGTGTATATATTGTGCAGATATATGTATATGTTCATTTCTCCTCAAATTCTAAGCACGTATGCGCACACACACACACACATTGTAGAAAGTAATACAATCCATCCTCTGAGTATCTTAGGCTTACAATACTTCACTTCTCTTATTTCTCATATTTGTCTCCTCCTGTACACCTGCATATACATTATTTTTGCCAAGGCCAATCATTTTCAACTTTTCAATATCTCTTACATGATATTACCATCCTCCTAGTGCAAACCTCATCACCTCATGCCTAGGCTATTGTTGCAAGAGCCTGCTTGTGGGTCAGCCTGACTCAATTTCTCTGTACTGTAATCCAACCTCCATTCAGCCACTAAAAAGCCATACCTAAAACCCTAAAGCTCAGGTCTGATCACACACACACACACACACACACACACACACACATCTCACACACATACACACACTCACACACACACATCTTTAGCTTCCTATGGCCTCTAGAACTAAATAAAAATATTCTTCTTGGCGTTTGCATCCCTTATTAATCTAGATACTTCTTGCATTTCTAATCTTCTTCTTGCATCTAATTTCCCAATAAATAGTCTTTCATCTAGTGACACTGGCCTTGGGGAGATGACTATCTATGAGGAATGGCAATCTGTGAGAGTACATGGACTTTAACCATTCCTTTCTAAAGAACAAATCTGTAGATATTTTTAGGTTATCAGAAGATATTTGTGTAATCAGGAGATACAAAGAGGAATTGTAAATATTTTTCCTTTCTGATACATGATAGCTTTATGTGATTGAATACTTGGGTTCTTAGAAGATGTCTGAACTGGTTGTTTCTGGTGACTCAATGCTGAAGGGCACTTTAGAAATAAGAAAGTCATTCATTATCAGCTATTGAATTGAAAGAGCCAATGGCTTAGTATATCTTGAAGAAAAGATTGTCTATTCTTTGCACTTTAACATTTTCAGGAAGCATATTTTTTAATTATATAAAGCTTTTTATTTTCAAAATACATGCATAGATGATTCTCAGTATTAACTTTTGCAAAAGCTTGTGTTCCAACAATGTTTTTCTCCCTCCCTTCCCTTACCTCTCCCCTATATGACAAGTAATCCAATACATGTTAAACATGTGCAATTCTATACATATTTCCACAATTATCATTCTGCACAAGAAAAATCAAATCAAAAGGGGAAATGGCTAAGAAAACAAAATGAAAGCAAACAACAACAAAAAGTGAAAATAATATGTTGTAATCCACAATCAGTCCTTATATCTCTCTCTAGGGACAGATGACTCTCTCCATCACAAGTCTGTTGGAACTGACCTGAATCACCTCACTATTGAAAAGAGCTACATCCATCAGAATTGATCATCACATAATCTTGCTGTTTCTGTGAACAATGTTCTCCTGATTCTATTAACTTCATTTAGCATCACTTTATATAAGTCTCTACAAGCCTTTCTTTTCAGAATCATTCCAGAAAGCATCTTGTTGCTCTGGGACTTTCCATGAGGGTCAGGGGAGGATTGAATCTTCCCCTTGAATATCTTTTTGAATAATCACACATAATAGTGAGAGCAGAGCCACTTAACTATTTTTTTTTTGATCTTGGGCTCCTGGATTCATTTTCTGCTTTGGGTTTCCTTTCTTATATAGATAAAGGTATCGTGGACCTCAATATGGAGCTATCCAAACTTTGATATACAGTAGTGGGTATAAGACATACTTCAGTCAAGTTGATGGATTTGAATAGCAGAAAATTACTAATGCAAAGAACAGACAACAGTGGTTCGGCTATGGCTAGAAGACAAATTCTGAGCAGTTAGGTCAGAGTCAGGGTAAAATGTCATATGTCAAGTTAACGTTTGTTGACTTAACTTGAACATTGACTAACTGGCTCTCTGAAAAACTGCTGTATGTCCTGATGATATTTATATAGTTAATTGGTGGGAGTGAAGGATGGTTGAGGCAAGTACAAGCTAGATTTCTGAATCCACTTTATAAACTTTTGATTAATGTGTATTTGTATTCTGTGTTTAGCATTTCTTTCTTGAAGGAAATAAACACCTGTCTCATACCTGATTCGTATTGAATATTGAATCTGTTTTTAGTCCCAGTACTGGTGAGATGCTACATAGGAAGCTAAAACTGAACCATAAGCAATTTGAAATGTAACAAGCTAAAAACAGTGAAAAAAGGGAACTTTTCCATAGTCATTAGAGAGCAGACTCCCCCATGACTGAAACTAATCACCAAATGCATATATCCATAGTAGATGGGTCCCTTGCTATATAAGAAGAAAGAAAAGTGCTCCAGTCCTCAAGGTCCAACAGTGGTTTTTATTGCTAGATCATAATCAAGAAAACTATTTGAAAGCAAATGTTCACATGCTTCAAGGGGAGATAACATCATATTTATGAGTGTGTAAATAAAAACTTATTGAGGTTATTTTTTTCTACATTTGAGAAATTAGTATAATGTTTTCAATTAATTTGTGGAAACCTTTATTATGGTCTGAGTTCATTTATAAAGGACATCAAAAGAGCACGTGCAGTTAAAATTGTAAGGAGTGCAGTTTCTCAATATCATATGCTTAACGTTATGGATTTTTTAAAAGAATAATCGTAATGAACAAATACTCCCAACCAAATATAAATTTAGAAAAGTAATGTGGGAAAAATAGTATCCATTTTCCTATTTTTCATATAATTTAAGAAAGATAGTTTTTATATGAAATAATATTTATAAAGTTTGTATAAAATTAATAGAAAATTATTTAAGCTCATATGTGATAAATAATTCAAATTCTGCATGCTGGTACGTTTATTAAGGACATGTATAAAATATGAATTTCCTTCCATAATAAATTTACATGTTGATCTACTTTATGTAGACATAAAAGAGGCACTATATCATAGGGGATAAAGATATCTTCAGAGTCAAGAAAATCCTGGTTCAAATCTTACCTCTGAAGCAAATTGGCTAAATGATCCTGGGCAAATGACTTGAAATCTTAATACTCTAGATGATTATAAAAGACTCTAAATTGCAGAGAGGGGGCCTCTTCTCTGGGAGTTCTCTATAATAAGGAAATCAACAAAGCCCTTTCTCTTTGTTTCCTTTTGTTTTGTTTTGTTTTGTTGTTTTGTTTTTTGCTTTTTGCTGAGGCAATTGAGGTTAAATGATTTGCCCAGGGTCACACAACTAGGGAATATTAAGTGTTTGAGACCAAAGTTGAACTCAGGTCCTCCTGACTTCAGGGTTGGTGCTCTCTCCATACGCCACCTAACTGCACCAAGGCCCTTTGTCTTATTGTGTTTTTAAATAAGTTGTAAAAATGATCTTGTATTGAGCCAGGGCCTTATGTGTTTTCTATCACTATCAATAATTTGAAATCGTTAGTGGTCTAAAGATTATGCCACAGGAATTTTAGTTGAAATAACTAGCCAGGAGAAGAGAAGATTAATAGAGAAACATGATAATTTTCAATAGGTATTAGAAGGGTTGTGACACTGAAAGTGAATCATACTTGTTTTGTTTGGCCCTAAAAGGCAGAAAGTTTTGTTTCCTGTAATGAAAATTGTTCACAAATTTAGTCATTCAAAAGTGGAATAGGCTTCCAGAGATTAGTACTAAGCCTGATGCATAATAGGCACTTAATGAATATTTAATTATTCATGTCAGAAGGTCATAGGTTCATCTTTGCTTCAAGTCTTCAAGCTAGAGTCAACTTCAGAGTAGAAAAAAATGTGTCTCAAAGTTTAGAAAGGACTCTTTGAAAGTATGACATATTTGATAGATTCTGAGGTACCTTCTTTCTCTGGAATTCTGGAATTCAGGGAAATCAGATTTTGTTAGACATAGACTTCTGTCTCTCTCCCTCTCTCTACTTCCTTCTCTTTCTGTCTCCTTCTCCCTCTCTTTCTGTCTGTCTGTCTGTCTGCCTATCTGTCTGTCTCTGTCTCTGTCTCTGTCTCTCTCTCATTTTCTCATTGCCTGCCTCTCTCTCTCTTTGTATGTATGTATATATGTATGTATGTATATTACACTTTATAAAGCATCTCACTATCTATATAAAGTTAGAGATTAGAACCTCAGTTCATTAATCTACTTCAAGTATTTTTTTCATTCCCCAAATCATTTTATCACACTATAATAGGATAAGAGGGCAATTAATAATGATTTTGTTTAAAGAGCTTTTCTCAAAAGTTCACTGATTAATTTCTGCCCTTAAGTTTGCTTGGTAAAGTCATAACCTATGGGAGACTTATGTAAACAGTGTTTTTCTTGGTATTTCCCAGTAATATTATCAGATTTATTTTATAAGATACTGCTTACTAGAACATAAAAAGATGCATTTCCATCTGCTGAGAAAATTACAGTGGAGAAGTCCAAGAAGAATCTACTGAAGATCATTTCTATTTTCTTTTATTGGAATTATAATTTTGGACCTGATTATGGGAAAAAAAAGAAAAAGTATTTTTCTCATGCTTGGTTGATGGGGCAGAAAAGGGGCAGGACTTGAAACTTTCTGGCTGTGTCTATATTGCATAAAAGCAGTGGGTGAATGAGCTGATTCAGTCAAACAGAGGGTCAAATAGATGGCAGGATGAGGCAAGAAAAAATAGTGAAAAAGGTATCAGTTCAGTCAAAAGTCAATCTGCTAGTTCCATGTAGATACCTAAATGTGTCTATGTGAAGATCAAAGATCTGCTAAGACTCTTCTGATCTTTGATCTTGAGATGGCTGCTGAAGTTCCAAGCAACACCCTATAGGGCACTGGTTTTCATCACCACTCCACCTCTCCAACCAACTCATATTATCTGCTGAACTGAAAGGGCAGGGATAAATGGATGGGAAGAGTGAAGCAATTATGTGAAAAGCTCAGGGAAATAAAACTGTTGAGATTACTCTAGTGAAAAGGGAAATACTATTTTAGGCACTAGATTTCTTTTTCCTTTCAGTTGTTAATATTCATGGGATATTAATTTTCCTATCAAACATTCAGATTGAAAACATGTAAAGTGCTGATTTTACTTTTTGAAATATTTTATTTTTTTCTAATTACCTATCAATAATTTTTAACATTAAAAAATTGAGTTCTATATTATGTGCCTCTCTCCTTAATTCCCCCACTCCATGTTGAGAAGGCAAAACATTTTATATAGATCCTACATGTGTAGTCATAAAAAATATATTTCCATATTAGTCATGTCGTAAAAAAGACAGACCAAAAAAAAATCATGAAAAAATAATGTAAAATAGTGTCTTCCAATCTGTATTCAGAATCCCTCATTTCTCTAGTAGGTAGCATTTTTCATCAAAAGTCTTCTAGACTGTCTTCAATGTTTATATTGCTGAGCATAACTGAATCATTCCTTTTTGATCATCTTATAATATTGCTATTACTATGTACCCTGTTCTGATTGTGCTTATTCCACTATTCATCAGTTCATGTAAAACTTTCCAGGTTTTTTCCAAAATCATCCTGATCATCACCACTTATAGCAGAATAGTATTCCATCACAATCATATATCAAAATTCATTCAGCCATTCTAAGTTGATGAGGATACCCCTCAATTTCCAAATCTTTGATACCACCAAAGAGCTGTTATCAATATTTTTGTACATGTGGATTATTTTCCTTTTTTCTTTTTTGATCACTTTGGTAATATGTCAAATGGTATGCATAGTTGTATAGCCCTTTGGATGAAATTCCAATTTGCTCTTCAGAATGACTAAATTAGTTCACAATTCCACAACAGGACACTGATATACCAATTTTCCCGCCTCCTCTCTAACATTTGCTATTTTTTTTCTCTCATATTAAGCAATCTGATAGGTGTGCCTTAGAGTTGTTTTAATTTGTATTTCTCTAATCATTTCCTAGACCACAACAATATTCAAACCAACCACATTATATTGAGATATTGTCTGAAAACTTTACCTCCATTTTTCCTGTATTTCTTCTATTCTTGGATGAAAAGATTGTTTATAAAAAAGTTAATTTAAAATATTCAAAATTATACATTATATACTTCAACAATGGTTTAAGGACCAATACTACTAAATCTGCTTCTTTAAACCTTTTCCTCTCCTGGTTTCTTGGAAGTAATTGACCTTTTGTTTTGCTAAATGAACTTAATTGGTTTTCCCCTTAATTCTATGAGATAAGTTTTAGTAATTTATTTGGGATGACATTACACAAATTAATTAAGTTAAATGTCATTTTAAAAATTGCATTGGCTGGGGCAGCTAGGTGGCACAGTGGTTAGAGCACCAGCCCTGAAGTCAGGAAGACCTGAGTTCAAATCTGGTCTCAGACACTTAACATTCCCTAGCTGTGTGACTCTGGGCAAGTCACTTAACCCCAATTGCCTCAGCAAAAAGCAAAAAAAAAAAAAAAATTGCATTGGCTTTACCTGCCCATGAGCAAAAATATTACTTGCCTTTTTTAGATCTAACTTTATTTGAAACTTGTTTTATGTTTATCTTCATATAGTTCCTATGACTGTTTTGGTATACTGTTATATATTTCAATGCTACCTAAAACCAATATTTATTAACATCTCTGACAAAGTGTAGTTTCCTTGTTTTGTTTTGATTAAGTTTGTGTTAGCTTTAACTTTGTCTGAAATCACAATTACTACCCGTGCTTTTTGTTTTTGTTTTTTTTTAATAGAATAAAGTCTACTCTTCACCTTCATATTATATATTTTTATGTTTCTCTCAATTTTGGAGACTTTTCTGAAAGCAACATATTTTTTGAGCTCAAAATTTTAATCTGCTATCAGTTTCCATCTCATGGGCAAATTCATCCCATTATTCTAAGCTATAATTGCTTGCATATTTTCCTCCTTCTTTTGTTCCCTTTCTATTCTTTTCACATTATTCCTATCCCTCTTTATTTCGACCTGCTATCTTGTCATAGGGAATGGGATTGATTGGATTAAGTATTTCTCAGTATTGAGTCACATGATCCCTGTTCCAGAAGTGAGTGATTGGGCTTTGGACTCTGGGTCCCAAGGGACCTTGGGGGGGGGGAGGAGGTCACCTGATCTCTGGAGGGATGAACCTTGAACCCGGGGACACAGGAAGTTAGTGAAGTTTCAGGAAGTGACAGGAGGTTACAAGAAGTGATGTGACCTGTGCGGAGGGGGGCAACATTGGTGACCATTGGTCAAAGATGGTTATTTCCTTTTTAGTTTATCCAATGAAAAGGCTTGGGTCTTTTCCTATTTAAGTAGCTGTTACTTCCAACTGGCAGATTCCAGAGGCACATGGTGGGACTTGCAATGGCTGTGTGTTTGGGCCTCTCCCTGTAGGGATTAAATGAATGCTTTCTCTTTGTATCTGAAGATGTCTCTGATTAGTTAATTTGTGAAAGGGGGTAGCACCCATCCCACACAGTTTATGGGGGCTCGGCCTGGGATCTGTGGCTTCCCAGAGAGATGGCTGCATCCTGATTCAAAGCAGGCTCCAGGTTGAGTTTTCTCCAACCAACCTTGAGATCAGACTCTCAGCCTCCCTCTCTGTGAAGAATGGGCCTAGAAGGGACACTCATATACAAACAGAAAGCAAACACAAGTCTTCCAAGATGAAGCCCCGGGAAGAGAGAGCCAAGTAATTTATGCAAGTGTAATCCACAGGGACACTGTCTGTTAATGTGTCTTTGAATTGTCCTTACGTGGTAGGCCCTGGGATCATCAAGTCTTGAATGATCCAGATGAAGGGCTGAGGGCCAGGAAAGGGGTTCTGTTTAAAAGATGCAGGATAGTAGCTCTCTGCAGTTGGTTAGAAAGGTTGATTAGTTAATTTGAGAAAGGGGGTAGCATCCATCCTACACAAAACTATTACTTAATCTTTCTACTTCTGCTTAAAAACCTGCTTTTATCCTCTCCCTTGATCCTATCTCTTTTCATTCTTAATTTTCTGAATTTAGAAAATGCTTATATTCTTATTTCTTGATGTCTTAGAATGTCATTAACATGCTTTTCTCCAATTTTAGTTTTCAAGGAATTATTTTCTTTAGCTTTTCATTCTCTATTTCAAGTTGGTTGCCATTCTTTTAATAATTTTCTTGATTTTTCTTGGATTGCTGTTTTTTTCCCAAATTTTTTCTTGATCTCCCTTATTTGATTTTTAAAATCATTTGAAACTTCTTACAAGAAGATTTTTTCATGCTTGGGACCATTTAACATTTCTTATTTTTAAAAAGGGCTGTTTAACTTCCATTATCCTTCTCTGAATATGAACCCAGATCTTCTCTATTCTCATACTAGCTATCTATGGTTGTGCTGAACCAAAAAGGACCCTGTAAATTTCTCATGAGAACCTGAACTTAGCCTTACACACTAGAATAGAATGACAAGTATGACTATAGAGTGACATTGCCTATTTCTGTTCTTCTTCTTACTTGGTAATTACACCTGTGAGGGGCTTCTACAAATAAGATGTCATTGTTCTCTGAAAATACTGACCCTGGAAAGTCCCCTTAAGCCCATTCCCATCATCACATACATCCTAAACATTTTCCCATTATTGTATGCATCTTGTTATTCCCACCATTGTATAGATCCCAAGCCCATTCCCATCATTGTATGTATCTGGTTATTGCTTTAGGCTGTGAGAATACTTTTTTTGGTATAACTGCTACCTGATGACCTAACTGCATTATTTTTGCTTCTGTATCCCCTGCTTGCTTTGCTAGGTACAATCCTATATAAACTCTGTGCTCAGTCACTCTATGCCTAATGCTTTGGACAATAGTCCCATCACCAGCTAGCTTATTAAACTCCACATTAAAAGATTAAAAACCAAAAACAGAGGTCTTGCCTCAGTTTCTCAGCCATTGTAGTTTTATTCTTTCTTCTTTGCTCATTTAAAAAAATATTTTGTCAGACCCCCCACATTGTCTCAGAGAAAAATTTCTAGGTCTAAGGCTACGTATTAACCCCAGCTATCCCCAGGGTTTGTTTTTTGTTAATTTTACAGAGATGGCCCGGAGGTGTTTGCATTCGGTTCTGGCCAAATCTCTGCCCCTAGAGCTCAGGACTTTTCTGGGGTCTTCTTAGGTTGTTTAGGAGAACAATTGCTTTACCTTAACTTCTTTTTATTTCCACTGCTGGTCTACATTTCCTCTGATGCTACATTCTGTCTTTTTCTGTGGTGGAAATTTGGATAGCTGAAATTTTGGGGACCTACTCAGCAATTGTTCCAGAATCCTAAGTATCTTTTTTATTTTTATTTTTTTATCTCTTCCAGGATTTTTTGGGGGGATCTGAAGCTAATTCAGAGTTTGTTTTGAAGCTTTTTGAGATTTGTATCCTTTTCTGAGTTTGTGTCTTGATCTAATGTGCTACCTTAGTAACTTTCTAGTCAGGTGCTTTGTTGTTGTTGCACTTTGCTCCTTTCATCAGTCTATTTATTGACTTTGCGTTTTTTTGTTAATGTTGGTTTCTGCTCCCTAAGTGGAAAGGGCACTATTCCAAATTTCAGATTTCCTGTTGCTATTTTCAGAGTTAATTTAGAGGGACTATAGTTTTCAGTTCTTCCAAGGTGATATGATGTAAGGAGAAATGTGGTCACTATTCTCCTGGCCTGTGCTGTGGCCATAAATACCCTTTTCTATCCTAGAAGTCTGACCAGGCTCTTCATTGGCCTGTGACTGGGAGCTTTTGTGTGCTAGTGTTCTTCCTTGTTCTGGAATTGCAAACTGCCTCTGAGAAGGGGCAGTGCAACAAACAGCCTTACATCCAGAGCCAGAAAAGTGACTCTTGTAACCTCCTTCTGACCAGTTGTCTGACCCCCTTACTGTCTGTGGGATCTAAGTTCCAAAAGCTGTGGCTGCCAATTCATTTGCCCCCCAAGATCTGTTGTTGACTTTCAGAGACTTGCCCTGCTATTGGCCTGTGTTCCATTCTCACGCCAGGAAAACAGGCTTTTCATATTGAACTAATAAGTTTTCTTGAGCTTGAACATTTTTCATCCCATTCTGTTGGTCCTTCCATTCCAGAATTCATTTTGAGGTGTTATTTTAAAGTTGTTTGAATGTCATTTTGGAAGTACCCAGGGAAGTGCCTGTCTTTACTTAACCATCTGGGATGTGGTCCCTGATTTTTTATTTTAAAATGTTATTTTACATAAAAATATAAGCATCAATATTTGGTATTTATTAGTCTTAAATATCTGAGATTTTATACTTGTGTGCATTCTAATAGTAAATAAAGATAAGGATTTTGAAGTATGGATGTCTATAGCTAAGCAGCTAAAAAATGATGCATTGAATGCCTATATAAAAGTGTCACTTTGTCTTATTGAGCCTTACTGTTTTTAATTGTAAAAAGAAAGTCTAGAAGGTCTTCCAACTTCATACAAATTATTATTTATTTATAATTGAATTGTACTATTAATGCTTTGGATATTTCAATGGACTAATCAGATAGTTAAAGCTTTTATCCTTGATCTGATAAATTATTTGTCAATCTGCTACTAGAAGAGCAAAAATATATCTTAAATAATTTCAGTCAAAAGTGATTTAGTTTTGAACGAAAAATGTTCAAAATCTCCATGTATGTAAGCGCTGGACAATAACAGGACAGATGAGGAAGGAATATTAATGGGAGTTAGATTAGACTGCTCAGTTATAATGGATACTGATATACAGGCAAGAAGTTATAACTTGGATGTAGATGACTGCTAAAAGTTAATGTGATAAGTATGGGGATTTACCTGGAAAATATTCCTATCTAATTTAAAATAAGTATCAAAGTCCTTTGTTCTGATACCTTAATCAGGTGTAAACATATCTCAGTTCCCACATATAAACACACTGATTAAACAAGTCCTTTCTTAATTTCAAAACCATTGTATGAACAAGAATAATGTGGCACAGGAAGTATGTTCATATTGGTGAGAAATTTTTTTCACATTTAGAGTTATTTGATATCTATCTGAGATAACCCAGTTATCTCTAAAACCAGTAAGCAAATTATTCAACATTTATTAAACACATACTATGCAAATTAAACTAAGCTCTGGAAATATGAAGAAATTAAAAAAATACAATCCCTCCATATATGTGTATATGTATATACACATACATATAATACAGGAATAAATTATATATATTCTAACCTACACACACACACACACACGTTAGTATGAATGATTGTTGTAGATCCTTTTTTTTTTTGAAGAGAACCAATGATATCATGAGCGTGCCTTATAGATCAATTGAATTTAAATAAGACAGAGCTGCCTTAAGTAATCAATTCCAGACTTTCCTCCAGACTCATCAAAGTTCAGTGGCAAGATCAAAGTCAAGAAAATTGGGATGAAGTGGCTCTCTCTCTCTCTCTCTCTCTCTCTCTCTCTCTCTCTCTCTCATCCCTTTCTCTCCCCCCTCTCCCTCCACCTCTGATTATATATAGATACATATATATATATGCCACCCATATGCATGTATGTATATCATTTATTTCATTTGAGGCAATTTCTGATTGTTCATTAAATGTATTTCACTTGGAACCAAGTTTAGTTGGAATATTTCAAGTCTCCATCATTTTCAGAAGTCTTTTTTTTTTAATCGTAGGCAAAAAAACAATGAAAGTTGTTTTCTCCTCTGATGTTTCAGTTGCACTAACTTTTCTTTTTCTGGATGTTAAGCATTTTTCTTTTTGACTGAGATAATATTTTCAGGTATTGTCCAACCACATGTATCTTTTAAAAAAATCTGTCAAAACCAGGTCTATAGACTTAACCAGTACTTTCCCTCCATTAAGCAGCTGATTTTTAAAGTGTCTAACACACTGGTTTTTAATAAACACACATAATTTTTGTTTATATATACATATATATACATGTATATATATATAAACATACACATATGCATACATACCTAATTATCTGCTTTTGTGGAGATAAACCGGTACCCTTACAACAACTCAGAGACTAGAGAAAATCACTTGATTGATATCCCACTTAAAAAAAATCATAATTTTAAGAGAATAATAAGAATTATATAATTACCCAAACAGGATTTGATAACTCACTTATTACTATTAGAATGGTTATTGTGGGGAGCATCTGGGTGGCACAGTGGATAGAGCACCAGCCCCAAAATCAGGAGGACCTGAGTTCAAATCTTGTCTCAGACACTTAACACTTCCTAGCTGTGTGACCCTGGGCAAGTCACTTAACCTCAATTGCCTCAGCAAAAAGCCAAAAAAAATTATTTATCTTGGAAATCAATATTTAAATCTTCATTCTGAGACATAGAACAGTTCTTAAAAGTCTACTGACTAGCCAAATGACATTTCATCTTTGCACTTGGAATTGTCCTGATCAAATCATTCTTGATTATTCAAACTTTTTTTTCTCCAAAGTTGTGTCTTTCTGTCTCACAAGTCTGGTTCTGCTAAATCATGCCTAAATCATGATGACAGAATGCCCTTTTCTCTTCAACTTTTATATTTCCTGAAACTGAAGCTCTAAAAAATAAAATAAACAATATTAGGAAATAAAAGAAACTTGGGAATCCTGCACAGATTAATTTCTCTAATCTTAGATTCTCCAGAGGCAAAATTGTCACTATCATGACAAAAGGATACTATGTTTCTATCAATCCCTCATTGATAATGTATTTATAGCTTCAAATGCACTAGAAAGGAAGAGAATACTTAATATGCCCTGTTTTTAAATTGGTTCCTGAAATTGTCAATTGTGTTAATTTGATAGCCTATCAATGTACTCTTAGATAATGGATGCATGGCCAGAAGGTACCCCCTTAAGTTCCCTTTTAGATGGCAATACTGCAATTCTCTATAGTTAGAAAAAAAGACTACACATTATCAAAATGTAAAAAAAAAAAAGATTAAAAATGACCAGTTTGGCAACTTACCTGTTTTGTAAATATTTCAAATTTCCCTAGAAATCTGACCCTTAAAAAAAAATTAGATTTCTCCAAAGAAAGAAGAAACCAGGGTGAAAATGATACTTGAATGAAAAAAAGTGTGTGTGTGTGTGTGTGTGTCTGTGTGTGTGTGTCTGTGTGTGTGTGTCTGTGTGTGTATTGAGTGAAAAACTGATCAGCATTTAGTTTAATGAGCTGGATCACAATCCAGAAGGGGAATATATAGTTTATTAATTCTCTCTCTCTCTCTCTCTCTCTCTCTCTCTCTCTCTCTCTCTCTCTCTCTCTCTTTGCCTCTATTTCTCTCTCTCTATTTCTCTCTCTCTCTCTCTGAATGACTACTTTTTTTTCCCTTTCCGAGTCTCAGTATGATTGAAACTTGAATTGGATTGTCTTTTAAAATTCAAAATGAATAGTACACAACTCTGGCAAGGATTATTAAGACTTATCTGACTGATTATAGACATAGAATATATAATGGCAACATTCAGTGTGAGAGCAAAATAATTTCCCCCCATACTAATTTTGAAACATGGGAAACAAACATGTAGTGTCAAGATGACAGAATAAGCACAAGGAAGTAAATGGCTCCTTAGCTGACTGCAGTACTACACGTGGTTGATGAAAACATTAAAGCATATGAAATGATACTAGAAAATGGCAAGGCACCTGAGCTCCACACTGAGAGCAGATTCTTTAGCACTAAAATAAATACAGATCTCATTTTATGGAGTGGTTTTGACAGTCTATGTTATAGGTTGTATCAAAGACAATCTATGGGGGAAGCTATCAACTTCCAGAAGGTCACTGAGTTAAACTGTCCAACATGCTGAGTTGGCACAGTGGCATTTATCATAGCACATCACATAGGGTTATCCTATGGCAAGCAGAGTCTTCTCAGGCGTGAGAAGAAACCTGGCATTTTCTATTTCCTGCAGGTTCCTGCTTTTGGAAGCCAGGAAGGGCATCTGTAGAAGTTGGCTAAATATATTGGCAAACCATGAGAAATGCCAAAGAGAGTAATTTATGCCCCCTTCCTCAGCTTGAAGAGGAACAACACCCAAATTTTTATAATGAAAGGTCATGACAATGAAACTCTTGCTTTTAATGATTTTTTTGAAAAAAAAAAACTAAAGGAAGGAAAAAATTTTATACTAATATTCCCTATTTTATTGAAATATATAAGGACTAAATTTTGAAAATGAAATATGTACAACATATACTTTTCCTTAAAAACCATACCAAATATATCCCATAACTGATTTCCCATAAATGAAATATAAATTGTTTCACTTTTTAAAAATCCATGTCTTTTTACTTATGGGATCATAAGATCACACATCTAGGTAAAAGGCGTGTTAGACGTATAGTACAACTTCAGTGACTTGCCCAAAATCACACAGGAAATTCTGAAGCACCAGATTAAAATCTGGATCTTTTGAATCCAGAGTTATTGATTTTTCCATTTCTGTGTAGTGAGTTATAAAGCTTTCACTTGATATCAATAGTATTTTTGCTTATATATCACTTGAGAAACCTTCTGAAAGTAGGGATTCAAATTTAGAAATAAGTATTATCCAATAATCAAAACAATAAGGTATTGGAGAATTTATCTTGTCTGCAGCATTTTAATATGGGATGCATGAATTTCTTTTGATGAGAGATATATAGAAAAGAGAGAAGAGGTAAGTTATATTTAAATAAATATAATTTATTTCCTTGGCAATCTTTTATATTTTGTATATGTTTAAATGATCACACATAGAGTTAAGAATTCTTGATCTACTCTTAAACTGTCATTTCACAGATGAGGAAAATTAGCCTTAGAAGGATTGCAATGGGCAATTATTTTTAATTGGAAGGTAGGGAAAATATAAAGGCATTCATTGAATTTCTTCACATTGCTTCATTTCTGATCTAGACTAAGTTTAATAAGATAACTGATGAAAGTATTTAACAGGCTTACAAATAATGTTGGAAAATTCAATGTTGAATTTTTATTTTCCTTGATTTTTCATAAAGTTATTGTATAGCTAAAGTAGCATCAATTAGTTACACTTACTTTGGAAGTATCTGCTTTATTTTGACAATTGCTCCATTCCCTGAAGAATCACATATTTAGTCATTTGAATGGTGTATATTTTCATTTATTTTTCTATATTTGTTGCCTCTGAGCACATTTACACGAGTAATAGAAAAAGGCAGGCCTGCCATTATGGTTTTCTGGCTAATAGACAACAGAACACATGTATAATCACACACATGAATGCATTTAATTCTTATATGAGCACTTTCTCTAGACAGAATGATAGGGAAAAAAAGTAAGCAATATGATGCCCCAAAATGTAATCAATTTTTTCCAAGCCAGAATGTTCAATCCATTTTATTTTTAACACCTTACAATGGAACTCTTTAATTAAAACCTCGAGAGATAGTGTGGTAGAGTAGATAGTGAACAGTCTTGGAATCAGGTAATCTTAGATTAAATATTTGCCTGTGGTGCACACTAGCTGTGTGATTATGGTTAAGTAATTTAACTTTTAAGTACTTGGGAAAATTACACTGAAAGATTGCAAATTATAGATGCTAGGATCTTATTGTTAATGGGACCTTGCATGGTGGACATATTTAAAAAATACCCAAAATTATTATCGCACTTAAAAATTGACTGTGGGAGAAATAGAAAAAGACTTGAATTCAGGAGAAGTTTTGGAGATAGAAATAATATGATTTGTCAGGTGACAGTTAAAGAACAAAGAGAAGATAAGACCATTAGTGTGAAATTGAATGGCTGAAATAATGGTGCTGCTCTTAATAGAAGTAGAAATATATGGAAGATGATTGCATTTGGGGAAAATATAACATGTTTGATTTTGAACATGTTAAGCATGAAATGTTTATGGAACAGCCAATGCAAATGCTCAACATACACTTGAATTTGTGGGACTGGCGCAGAGGGAAACCTGACACTGCTTACATAAATATTGGAATATATTTCATAGAAGTGCTAATTGAATCCATGATAGATGATGATGTGACCAAGTGTGTATAAAGAGAGAACTAGAATTGGTCAGCCTAGAATTGGTTGTTTTTCCTTATTCTCAAAGGTTATGTTGAGTACACAAACATCTGTGAACAAAATCTGTGAACCAACTCTCTGTCCACTTATGCTAGTAATACAAACATGATTAAGATATTTTTTTTCCTCTAAAGAATTTAAATTCTAATGGGAAGAGGAAAACACATCAAAAGATGCTGGAAACAGGAGTAGATTAGAGGGCATGAGATATCAACATAGTGCTGAAATGATGAGAAAATGACATAGTAGCATGATTACAGGTAAACTAGAATGAAAACCCAACTATCAGAGTTCAGGGTGAATCATATCATAGAGTCCAGTATTACTGTGGGAAAGATGTAGGCATAATGATCAGAGAACAAGAGGTATTATGTACTGATGTCTGAGAATAGGAGAAGTTAATCAAATTTTGCAGAGGGGTTCAGGAAGATAAAAACTGAGAAAAGTTCTAAGAAATGACCAACAGGAGGATTTCAGAGAGGATTGGAGAGACTTGCATGAACTGATGCTGAGTGAAATCAGCAGAACCAGGAGAACATTATACACAGCAACAAGACTATACGATGATCAATTTTGATGGACATGGTTCTCTTCAACAATGATGTGATTCAAACCAGTTGTGCTGCGATGAAGATAGTCATATACATCCAGAGAGAGGCCTGTGGGAACTGAGAGTGAACCACAACACAGCATTTTAACGCTTTCTGTGAATATTTCCATGCATTCTGTTTTCCTTCTTAGGTTGTTTTTTTTTTTTTTCTTCTTCTTCTCTTTCTAGATCTGATGTTTCTTGTGCAGTAAGATAACTGTATAGATATGTATACATGTATTGTACTTGTCATATAATTTATCCTATCTAGCATGTATTAGATTACCTGTCATCTAGGGGTGGGGGGCGGGGGG
>JAJPUD010002143.1:173143-198672 GCA_023553655.1 Myrmecobius fasciatus
GAAAAAAAAGTTTTTTTTGCAAAGGTCATTGTTGAAAGGTCACTCATGTTTTGCAAATAAAAAGCTTTATTAAAAAAAAGAAAAAAAACTGAGAAAAGTTCACAAGACATGGCAATTAAAAGATCATTCATGTAATATGTTTTTAAAGTTGACCCTAAATATCTTATTGGGGTAATTGCCCATATTTTAATTAATTAATCATTATTATGCCAGGTTTTAAAGAAACCCAATTTCCTTAAAACAATTAAAATCACATATTTTTTTTAATATTTTACTGATTCATTTATTAAAGGTAGAAAAGGACCTTAGAAGTAACATAAGTTCACCTTACTTATTTTATTTTATTTTTCTCTGTAAAAAGAGAAAAAATATTTATTTATTTTTATTTATTAAGCATTTTATTTGAAAAACATATGTATGGGTAATTCTTCAACACTGACCCTTACAAAGCTTTCTGTTACAAATTTTCCCCCCTAGTCCCCACCCCTCCCCTAGATGGCAGGAAATCCACTACATGTTAATTATGTTAAAATACTTGACAAATAAAATATAGGTATACATATTTCCACCCTTATCATTGTAATCACATCTCTTTTCAATTAGATTACAAATTCTATGCTTTGATAACTACTAATTTAATTGAAGAAGCCCATTTTTAAATGTAAATTCTCATTCATTTCTCTATCAATGCTCTAATCCCCTTTGTTTGCTATTTTGTTATGTTTTGATAATCCCTCAGAACTTCATTATCATCCTGAGTCTAAAGTTTAGGGGATTGGTTTTATGTTTTAAAGATCTTAAATGAAGAAAAGAAAGGAAAAAAAAACATAAAAGGAATATACTAGGAGAAGGGAAAGAAAAGAGGAATTTTTGCCACATAATTGGAGTACTTTGCAAGAAAAGAATAAAGGAGTGAGAGCAGCAAGCAATACTAAACTTTACTTTGTTCTGAACTGACCAAAGGAAAGAAGATCACACAGAGTTAATGAAGAATTATACTTTGCTCAACAAGGGGAAAGAGTGAAAAGGAAAGGAGGAAAAGGAGAAAAAGAGAGAGGGTAGTTTAGGGGAGAGGGTAGTACTTAACAAAACAAATTGTACAGAGTGTAGATTACAAAGAAGAATTTAAACAAATAAGGTGAAGAATGAAGAGTGACTGGGCTCTTGAAAAGGCAAAGAGAAGAAGTACAGGGAGAAAAAAGAAAATTTCATTAAACTTAGTATATTGGTGTTGAATTTACTTTTTGTAGATCAATTTCTTTTTCTTTCCTATAAAGGATCAGGAAACGAAGGGAAGGGAAATAGAATTTAATAGGATGAAAGGAACACACAATTTTTATCTCAATAATCAATGTAAACAAGATCAAGTCATTCATAAAATGGAAGTGAGTAACATAATAGATTAGAAAGTATAATCTAGTGATAAAACAAAGAACTAGAACAATGCTTATTATGATTCAATCAATGTAAAGCCTAAGGTTCCCAATCATGGTCTTAGACAAAGAAATAATAAAACCAACAAATAAATAATAGACTTAACTAAAGGGGAATATAGGAAATCTACATATTTTTCTGAAGGGTGCCATAGAAAATGAATTAATATGAATTTAAAACATGTATGTATCAAGTGGTATAACATCTAAAAAAAAGTTAAATGAGTTAGAGGAGACTACAGATAACAGAACTATAATAGTGGCTGCTTATGTGGATGGAGAGGATTTTTTTTTTTCATATTGGATACATCTAACAAAAAATAATAAGTAAAGGAATGAGTTTAGAAAAGTTATGTTACATTGAATAAGAATACAAAGCAGTATCCATGGTTCTTTATCATTAATATGCTTTATAAAAATTAACAATGAATTATTGATTAACCAATACATCTCTATTACAGATCTGCTCTAAATCAGGCTCTGTGCTAAGTGCTAGGGATACAAAACAAGATAAAATACAAAAATCCCATCCTCAAGGATCTCTCAATCAAGCAAGAGAGACAATATGCAAAGAAATATTCAAAGCAAGCTATATACAAAATTAATGGGAAACAAGAGTAGAGAGTTTGGGGAAGCCTTTCTGTAGAATTTAAGATTTCAATTGAAAACTGAAGGAAGCCACTAATTGACATAGAAGAGAAAAGTCATTCCAGGCATGAAAAATATGTGGAGAAATTACCTGGAGCTGAGAGATAGAGTAGAACATATGTTCTTTTTTTTTAATTAAAGCTTTTTATTTACATGATATGTGAGTGATTTTTCTACATTGACCTTTGCAAAATTTTTTTTGTTCCAAATTTTTCCCCTCCTTCCTCCCACCCCTACCCCTAGATGACAGGTAATCTAATACAAGAACATATTTTCTTTAAACACCATTCATAGAATAGTCAGGATGCCAGTGTCACTTGGACAAAGAGTATAAGTTGGCCATAAAGGTGTAAGACTGGAAATGCTGGAGTTGGCTAGGTTATAAAGAATGTTTAATGACAAACAGAGGTCTTATTATCTGCTACTAGGGACAATAAAAACTACTGAAAATAATGGATTTGGGTTGTGGGTGACATAATTCCTCTGCATTTTAGGAAAAGTAGGTAAACAAAGGATGGATTTCTAAACAAAGAGACTTGAAGCAGAAAGACCATCAATGTGCTATTCCACATTGAATACTGCAGTCATCATGACAAAGTGAAGAGAAAGTGCATTAGAATGGTGACTGTGAGAGGAGAGAAAGGTGATGGTGTAATTGAGAGATGTTGAAAAAGTAAAATTGTCAGACTTTGAAAACAGTATAGAGAAGAGATAGAAATCCAAAATGACTTCAAGATTGCAAACCTTAGGGACTGAAAGAATGATATTGTCCTTTACTATAATACAGATAGTGAAAGGAGGAAAACTTCTGGGGGAGATAATGAATTCTTTTTTGACATTTATTTTATGATATCTATTGGACATTAAGTTTAAGTTGTCTGAAAGGTGGTTGAAAATATGAAACTGGAAGTCAGGAAACTGGGAAAAGATGATTTGAGATTCATCAATATAAAGATATATAAATCTATGAGATCTGATGAGATCTTCAAGTGAAAAGCATAGAAGGGAAAATAAGATTCCACAGCTGGAGATTCCATGGACCTCAGAGCCTCTCGTCTGTGCCGAGAATACCTTTCCTCAGGAACACATGCTCTCCAATATGACACATCTGCCATTTCATCAAATACTGGTTGCACTCTCCTCTCCTCCAAGGACTACAGAGAACAAGCTCAGTTGTCATCCCCAGGACAGCCCTTCATTTGGGGCTGTTGGCAAAGGTGAAGAGACAGGTCAGAAGGTCTCTGAGGAGAGACCACAGGACAGCTCTTCCACAGACGCCCCTTTGATAAACTTGCAGCATAAAGAGCCCCTTAAAAACAGTCTCCCAAACCAAATGGCCCATATGTCACAGACTGTACCAGCCCTTAATTCAGTGACTAGTGAAGAGACAGGAAACAACACAGATCACACTCCACAGGAGATCTTTGCTACCCCAACATCTATTTCCCCTGGAAAATAACCAGAATAGAACCCTGAGAGATATCTATGGTTAGAGACAGGATTCATAAAAGGAGACAGGGAAGGAACATTGAGATAATTAGGAATAAAAACAGGAAAGAGTGATGTCCCTAAAACCTAGACAGACCTCAAGGAGAATAAAAGCATCAGCATTGTCAATGGATTCAGAAAGATCAAGGGAAGTGAAGATTGAGAAAAAAGGCTTTAGATTCCACAACTAACACCTCATTAGTGACTTTTGAGAAGTCAGTTTCCATAAAATAAGGTTAGAGCATAAATTGTAAAGGAAAAAGGAGACATAATCTTTTCAAAGAATTTATTTCCAAAGGGTAGAAGAGATATAAAATGATAGGATAGGAATATCAACTAAAGGTTGTTTTTTTTGTTTGTTTGTTTGTTTGTTTTTTTAGTTGTTTTTTTCTTTCCAAGTTAGAGGAAACAGGAATGCTTGCAAATAGTAAGAAATTAGCTAGTAGACAAAAAAGATTGAAAATAAGTGATTGACTGGGGATGAAAAAGGGAACAATTTGTTGAAGGAGGTAGGATGGAGCAGGACTACTTGAATTTATAGAAGTTTTAGCCTTGGCAAGGAGTAATCCCACTTTATTATGTGAGACAGGAGTAAAAGAAGAAATGGCAGAAGGCACCTGAGTGATAAGAGATAAGAAAGAAAAGAAAGATTTCATGATGAAATGCTTCAACTTTTCTGCAAAACATGAAGCAAATTTCTAATTTTTTTCATTTTTTTGTTTTTGTTTGACTGATTCTTCAAGTCTTAGTGAGTCATTCACTTGCATTTGTTCAATTCTTATTTTTAAGGGGTTGTTTTCTTCAGTTACCTTTTTAAGTTCCTTTTGTAACTGCCCAATTTGTTCACTGCACTCTTTTTCCACTTCACTAATTTTATTTTTTAATAAATTGGTGTCTTTTTCATATCTCTTTTGCAGAGCATCATATCCTTCTTGCAAGATACTGTATCCTTCTTGCACTGATTTCAATTTATTTTCCCATTTATCCTAGAGCTCTCTTTTGAGGTTCTTTATGCAATCTTCCAGAAAGGCCTTTTGAAACGGGGACCAGTGATGGTTGTTGCTGTTTTTTTCTGGATTTTTGTCTAAAGAAACCTCTGTATCTGAGGTCGTTTCTTTGCCTTGATAAAAACTGTCTATGGTGAGAGCTCTCTTTTGCTTCTTCATCATTTTTTTTTTTTTTTTTTAAGACAGAGTGGATATCTCTTTAAGGTAGGGGAAAAAAAAAACCTCGGCTGAAGACGCTTTGCCCTGGGGCACTTCGGCAAGTTGATTTAAGGTGCTGGGCCGGTGGGGGCTAGGACTAAGTCCGAATTACTCCTTAAACAAGGCAAGTCTGCCAGAACACCTGTCCCCAATCAGGGAAGAGTGTCCCGAGTGCCTCAGATAAACTCCAGGTGTTTGGAATTTGGAGTTTGGAGTTTGGAATTTCTTCCAGGATGAGCTGAGCTGAGTCCCACCCTCACTTCCGGCCTGCACAGTTGTAGTCTATTTATCTCTCTGTCTGAGTCCGACTAACCTGATATGAAGTTCTCCAGAGAGCCGTGCCCAAATATTTCTGAGTTCATTGACTTGAAGATCAGTTCAGAGGCTTATTTTATTGTTGATTTGAGAGAAGATCGGAGGAGAGGCAGAAAGTCACCTTTTCACTCCGCCATCTTAGCTCTGCCATGAGGCAAATTTCTTACCTGAGAGATCTGAGGGTGGGGAAGTCGAGGAAAGTTTGAAGAGGGATGAGAAAGGTTGAAGAGATACTTTGGAGAGTGCAATGGTGAGTGGATAAATTTGGTATAGTCGTGTTATCTAGCAGCAGAGGGCCCAGAGGAAGTTATAAAATGTTAATTTGTAGTGTATCCAGTCGGAATTGTTATGATTTTCTTCACTTTATTCAGCAGTATATATATAAATGCCTTGGTGATAATGGTAAGAATAATCTAAGGCTGAGGCTTGGCTGAGAATAACAGGTTGTGTCAGTTGGATGATGTGATAAATTTTCCTTTTGGTCACCTCAGTCCCCTATCATGTGAATTTGCAAGTCAGTCAACAACCATTTATTGTCAACTTTTCTGGTCATTTTCCTAAGAACCAATGGCAAAGAAAATGATACACATTCTCTGCCCTTATTCAAACATTAATCTCTTTCTAAAATTCTACTCTGGCATTATTAACTGCCTGCAGTATATCACTTTTACATTTGTCATGTCAAACTCAATACATGAAGTATAGAACTCATTACTTTCTAATCCTAGTTCTCCTAAAACCTTCTTATTTTTGTTAAGAGCCTTACTTCTAGTCAACAAGCTATGAACAAGTTGATTCTCCAATTCTCTGCAATGCCCACTTTCATTCAGTTGTTGTTTTGTTGGTCCTATTTTTTGACCACATCTCCACCCTTTTTACTCAGAAAAATCTCCTAATTATTTCTCACCTAGACTAGTTTAGCAGTCTCCTTTTAGGCTGATTCTCTGAAGTCACAAATGATTTTCTCAGGCCACAATTCAAACCATGTTACTTTCCTTTACTGATCACAGTTCTGCGCAAAGGGGTTTGAGAACTGATTGACATCTTGTGTTTTGTAGTTCAAAAGGGTAAGAAATCCCTTTCATTCCTGAGAATGATTAGGGACCATTGCAATCTTTGAGCTAGAAAGCAAATTTAATTCACATCTAGAAGATCTTTAGAGGACACAAATTTTGAAAGAAACAATAGTCTGCAGTAGGAGTGGGGCCTGAGAGAATTGATTGGCAGTAGCAGCAGTAGAATGACAGCATCTGGGACTTAATGAACAGAGCCAGAAAGAATTGAATTCTCATGAGCAAGAAACAAAGGAAACAGATGAGAAAATGAAAGTGGAACGTTAAAAACAGGCTGAGTTTTGGCAGAGATAGAAGGTATTAAGGAATAGTATCTAATCTCTCAAAGCAGGAAATTTGGGTTGAAGTTAGCCAACTTAACCTCTTTTCAAGGTCTGAAGGAAATTCTTCAAAAAATTCAGTTTTTTTCCTCTTTCCTCAGCAGCAACACACTCTTTAATGTATGCTACATATTTATTTTAGCCAGACATTTCATAAATCTTAGGGTGTGTTAGTAAATGTTTAACAATCTACTCTTTGCAAGAAAAATAAACAAATAAATAAAATACAGACACTACTTATTTACAAAAGAATAAATTATATTCCTTAATTTGTAATATTTGCTGATCTTCATGGTATAAATAAATGCTGACTCCAGCACATCCTTTCTTGTAGCATGATTTTTGACCCGTACAGAGGGTCCTGCCTCTCAAAATCATTAGCTTCTTCCCAAGCTCAGCTCAGCAGCCATCTCCTCTGTGAAGTCTTCCATAATCTTGCCATTTATTTGAATTCAAGAATAGGTTGTCATAAGGCATTTCTCTTTAAATTCTAGCCTTATAACCATAGGAAACTTACTTGATCTCTTATTACTAAAACTGTAGTTAGAGATGAATTGCTCATATTCAAAAATGAAAGGAGTTTCCAAATGTAAAACTCCTAGAATTGAAAAACCACAGATTTGGACTAAATAAAAGATGAAAAATAAATGCAAATATGCCTAACTTTATCCTGCAACGAGAGAGACAATTTCTTTGTTGTATTGGTATAAGCAGTACCTAGCAAAATGCCCACCACTTAATGGTTTAATGAACATTTGTTGAATGGGAATGGAAACAAAATTTATAAATGAGTAGAGCAGGGCATATTCCTCATATGTAGCATGTGAGTTCCATTTCATGACTTAAAGGGAGAGAGGAGATATCAGTAAACTCCTTTCTTGCCACTCTTTTCTAAAGGGAACTTTAACTCCTGTGGAGAGGAGGTGGGGAAAGGAGAAAGAGCAAAAAGTTGGGGCTAGAAGTTTGATCATTCTATTCCGTTCAAACGAAGCTCTCTTGTTCTCTTTTTTCAACATTACCTTATCTGATACCAAAAATTTAATTACCACCAATACACATATATTGAGTTCCAGTTTCTTCCCTAAAATCCAGTCTCACATAAATAACTATGTAATGGACATTTCAAATTGGATCTCAAATTCATTATGTTCAAAACCCGAACTTCCTAACTTTTTTTTAGACTCATTCATTCTTTTTTTGTTTGTTTGTTTTATTTAAGCTTTTTATTTGCAAAACATATACATGGGTAATTTTTCAACACTGACCCTTGCAAAGCCTTCTGTTACAAATTTTTCCCTCCTTCCCCCCACCCTGTAGATGGCAGGAAGTCTAATACATATTAATTATGTTAAAATACATGAAAAATCGAATATATACATATGTATATGTATATATATACACATATATAGAGATACACATATTTATACAGTTATCTTGCTGTACAAGAAAAATAGGAACTCCAAGAAAAAAAAAAAAACCTGAGAAGGAAAACAAAATGCAAGTAGAAATCAATAGAAAGTGGGAAAATGCTATGTTGTGGTCCACACTCAAATCCTACAGGCCTCTCCCTAGGGATGTATAGCTTTCTTCATCACTGAACAATTGCAACTGGTTTGAAACATCTCATGGTTGAAGAGAACCATGTCCATCAGAATTGATCATCATATAGTATTGTTGTTGCCGTGTACAATGATCTCCTGGTTCTGCTCATTTCACTCAGCATCAGTTCATGCAAGTCTCTCCAGGTTGCTCTGAAATCATCCTGCTGGTCATTTCTTACAGAACAATAATATCACATGACATTCATATACCATAATTTATTCAGCCATTCTCAGTTGATGGGCATTCATTCAGTTTCTAGTTTCTAGCCACTACAAAAAGGGCTGCCACAAACATTTTTGCACATGTGGATCCCTTTCCCTCCTTTAAGATCTCTTTGGGATATAAGCCCAATAGAAGCACTGCTGGGTCATAGAGTATGCAAAATTTGATAGCTTTTTGAGCATAGTTCCAAATTGCTCTCCAGAATGATTGGATCCGTTCAGAGTTCCACCAACAATGTATCAGTGTTCCAGTTTTTCCCCATCCCCTCCAATATTCATCATTATCTTTTCCTGTGATCTTAGCCAATATGACAGGTATGTAATGGTACCTCAGAGTTGTCTTTATTTGCATTTCTCTGATCAATAGTGATTTGGAGCACCTTTTCATATGACTAGAGATGGTTTTAACTTCATCATTTGAAAACTGTCTTTATGTCCTTTGACCATTTATTGATTGGAGAGTGCCTTGAATTCTTATAAATGAGTCAATTCTCTATATATTTTAGAAATGAGGCATTTATCAGAACCCTTAAATGTAAAAAATAATTTCCCAATTTATTGCTTCCCTTTTAATCTTGTCTGCATGAGTTTTGTTTGTACAAAAACTGTTAAATTTAATATAATCAAAATTATCTATCTGGTGTTCAATTAAGAATTCCAGTTCTTCTTTGGACACAAGTTCCTTCTTTCTCCACAGGTCTGAGAGGTAAACGATCCTATGTTTCCTCTAATTTGCTCATAATATTACTCTTTATGTCTAAATCATGAACCCATTTAGATTTTATCTTGGTATGTGGTGTTAGGTGTGGGTCAAGCCCTAATTTCTTCCACAACAGTTTCTAACTTTCCTTGCAGTTGTTGTCAAATAGTGAGTTCTTATCCCAAAAGCTGGGTCTTTCAAATTTCCTTAACTTTTCCTCCAATCCCTTCACCTTTTCTACAAAAGTCACAAACATTCTTCTAGTTTCCCAATGTTATAACTTCAATATTATCCTTGACTTCTTAATCTCTTTCAAACTTCATATTAAAATAGTATCCATATATTGCTATTTCATTGTCAACATTATCTCCCACATCTAATCTTTTTTTTCCCCTCATTAATCAAATAGTCACTGCCTTATCATCAGTTCTCATTCAAACTATTGTAATGGACTCTTAATCATTTTTCTTTTAAGTTTTTCTTACTCCAGTCCATCCTCCAGAGATGTAGCTACTAAAATGATTTTTAATGAAATGTAACAACGATTATGTCACTGTTCTATTTAATGAATGCAAGTGAGTCCCTGTTGCCTCTAGTATCAAATATAAACTCCTTTATTTAGCTTTTGAAGCTATTAATAAAATTACTTCAACCCATTTTAATACAATAATTTCACATTATTTCCACTTCCCATATTCTATGTTCTAGCAAAACTGGACCTCTTTCTATTGTCCATACAGGTCACTCTTCCTGCCATCTCCATAAATTTGAATGGCAATTCATCAGTTTTCAAATGCATTCCTTTATCTCCTCATATAATTCTTTGAATTTTCAAGATGCAAATGAACATCCATCTAATATGCTTCTTCCAATGTAGCAATTGAAAATATTTTGAGAGAGAAAGGATATTCATAATCTTAGAGTCTAGCATAATGTCTGACACATTTTAAGTAATAAATGTCTATTAAATGATTGATAATACAATTAAATCAATGGTAATGATAATTATACACCCTAAAACATATATTTAAATTAGTGAGGGAAATCTGAGTTATGCTTGGGGGAGTATACAATTCAAGTTCTGTGGATAATTTTCTAATTTAGATTTAGATTTTTCTCCCTAGTTTCAAAATTAGTGTTTAGTTTATTTAAGGTCCCAAATGTTAAGTAATATTTTTAAAGAGATTTTGAAGGAATAACTTGGAGTGGCATATTCAAATCAGTTCTCCTGTTCATTTCATGGTTAATGTATTTTGCCTGGAGGTTTATATCTCTCAAAGTCTAGTGAGACCACATATTTCTGGAGTGCCCTGGAAAATAGATGTAATTTTTTATAGTTTGGAGGTGGCCAATTCTCCTGCACAGAATTGACAGGCAAATGAGGGTATAAATAATGCCATCCCTTCATCACTTCAGATTTCATTTATATGAGCCCTATTTAACTAATTATGTAATGATAATAATACTGTATTTCTATCTCCATCTATCTATTTATGTATCTATTAAATAAAATAGGTGCACCGTGGTTTGGTGGAAAAAAGGCTGGCTTTGGTGTCTGGAAGATCTGACATCAAGTGCTATCTCTGACACCAGTGATGTGACCATGAGCAAGTCAATTAACCTCTCAATGCCCCAGGCAACTCTCTAAGATTATAAATTATAAAGTTGCTGATCTGCATTGGATACATTCCACATTGGGCATTCTCTACATTGATGAAATCACAGGTTAAGACCTCCCCCCTCTGCCCAAAATGACTAAAATTTTCTCTCCAAAAAATATTTCTCTCCAATGTACTCAATATTTTGCATTCAATAGATACTCTGACAAATTATAAAACAAAAATATACTTGTTAAGTTATATTTATGTCAATTTTTATTTAACATAATTACTATGAATGTGAATTGTATGAATACTGCCCTATAGAAAGGGTTTTGCAGAAGATATTATAAATAAAGACAAAGTGAACAAGAGGATCACTTTTAGCTCTGATTTTATTTGCTACCTGAACTTTGTCAGCAGAAACATCAACACCTAGCCAAATAGGTAGTCACCTATCTGGAACCTGTCAGGTGAGTTGAATCCCCTTATCTGTAATAGTTGTCTGGAAATCTGTAACATTATCTAAGTTAAATACCCAGGAGTGATCTGTTTTGAGTGAGTAAAACTACAGGCCACAATTTCTCAGGGTCTCCCCCCTGGGGCCTTCTTATGCTAGATATAAGATGGAAAGCACTTTGTCAACATTAAATAATAATGTACGTTTTAGTTTTAATCTCAGTAAGCTTCATGTTTTCAGTTAACTTTATATTTAAAGTGGAAAACTTGATAAAGATAAAAATGAATGGGAATCTAGCCCACTGTTAGTCAGAAGTCATCTTACTTCCTCTTGTATTAAATGTAAATTTTTTCATATAACAATAATAAAATCAGGGAGAGTATACTTTGATCTAGGATTCTATGATTTTGTGTGCTTTCTCCATTGATGCTTATTTAAATCCTTCCATTGGTCATTTTCATACACACTAATATTAATGTTGCCCTCTAGTTTTTCATTCTTGATATATTACCCTTTTTCCTGTTCAGACATAGACTAAATTGTATCTTTGATGGCACTTGTTACAAAAATACTTTTGTCTGGACATTGTGTAGAAAATCTTCAGGACCTTAATTTTTCACCTCTATTGAGGTCAATATTTAGTAAAACAAAGTCAACTTTGAGATCTCATCTATTATACTCTTCTATAATTTAAATGAGTTCACGTGGAACATTTTGTTGAAGGAAAGCACTCTAGGCTGTATTTCTGTCCTATCAAATTCAGACTTTATAAATATCAATTTACTATGTAAACAACAAGATCTCATGTTTTCTATGACAGTGGGACTTTGTCAAGAAAGATTCGGCTATAGAAAACCAGAACAAAGGATGTATACTTTTAGAAACTGCAGCTTGCAACTGTTTTCACCACCAAAGTTTGATCACTATACATGCAAGTACACTTAGTGATATTATCCCAAAGTGTTCCAGAGTTTTAAAACCTTAGAGTTACATGTATCATCTCCTACCCAGGACTTCTTCCTTCAGCAATTATCTTCCTGTTGCTTGGTTCTGTGTACTATGCATCTCACAAAAAGAAACTACCTACCATTCCTTCACTCCTAATTGCAGATAGAGGACACCCATGCACTGACACAAATGTGGACTTAGACACAAATGCACACACATAATCTATTATTTGTAGCTCAAAACATAAGCTCTAAAATCAAGAGACTCAGGCAATGTCTTTTATGATTCATAAAATTAAGAGATTGTTTTAGGTTTTTATAACCAAGAGATACCCTGCAGAGGAAGCAGAAACTGAAGTGGAACTTGAGCTCAGGGGAAAATGAGAGGATGCATGTGACTTGAGTGTAGAAAGGTCCTACAGTAGAAGAATGGAATATAAGGCAAACAAAGTCTTTTGGGACCTGATCATTAAAGATTTTGAGGTTTAAGCTAAGGAGTCTAGATTTTATCCTGCACACTAGAAATCCTTCATTCTTACTTGAAGAGGAGCTAAATTATACTCCCTGAACTCCCTGAACAATATAGTAGAGTTCCTGGGCCATAGATCCCATGCATGAATTTTTGCTTACTTATATATAATTACTTAATCTCACAGAGATAATGTCTATTTTCTTTTCTCTATGATTCTAGTATAGACTAAGAAATTATATAAAACAGGGTCAGATATAGGTAGACAGTGATATCATTGGAGAATAGCTGTGTATAATAGACTCATGAACAAATGAAGCCTGTTATGATAAGACATAACTATCTTAGTTACTTAAGTGTTTTATTACATGTTTTCATAGCAAAGCTTTGGAAGAAGGAACTTGTATAAAGACTTTTTATTTTGGTGCTGGAGTACAAATAACAAACCTATTTTGTATGTTATAATTCCCCAGTAATGAATTAAAAATGTAAAAATGTTGGATATATATAATCAACTTTAACCAATTAAAAGTAAATACATAGTCCACCTAACAGAGCCATTTTAGGAAATCCTAATCTTCTCAGTCACTTTTGCTAATAAAAATAACATCACTAGTACCACTGATACCAAGAAATTTCTTCAAAGGATGCATCTGTAGGATTTTACAAAATTGCTCACTTTAATTGTTGTACTATAAAATGTGGAAGCTTTGCTGTACTATAAGAAATTTACATAAAATCTAGTCTCTGACCCACAGAATTCATGACCTTCTTTTGCTTGCACAACACTATTTAATCCCACAGAGGCAGAGACTCTTAATTAAAAACAAAGATGAATATGCTTTGGTGTAAAAATTGTTTTCATTTCTGTGTGAGAATAATATGGAGGGAGATTTCCTGTATTGAAGGGCCAGGTGGATGCTTAGAGGTCACCTCTGTGTAGCAGCATGTGTCTCACAGATCATTGAGAAGCCTATATTGCTGTCTTCCTCAGTGACCAGATGGGCTAAGGCCTGTAGAACATTCCATAGCCATTATTTTATGCATCAGGCTGTGCTATGGATTCGAAGAAAACAGACCAGAAAGAGAGGTTTATCAGACCTGACTGCTTTCTGTCAATGCAGGGGGTCTTAGAACAGTATAATTCCACAATTTTTGTCACATTCAGTGGGTGTGGGACTGAGATCCTGACAGGGCTATACTTCACTTGCTGTGAAATGAAAAGGTGCTGTGGGAAATCACTCCCCTAGTTTCTTAGAAATAACTAGACACTAGGACAACTGGACATCATGATGCATGTGAGACTTTTGTGTTACAAGGGGGAGAAGAGAAACACTGAAATAAATGTAGGATTTTTCAAGGCCTACCTTAAGTGTTTAATTTCCATCAGAGCTTCTATCCAATCACTTGGATTTTAAGCTTTCATTGCTCTTACTGCTCTTAATTTGTAATTTTTCTACAAAATAAAGCACTTATTCTGGCAATAATCAAATCAGTAGTGGAAAAAGGAAGAGCAAATATAAATTGTGCACATGTAGACACAGTAATATTTATACTTAAATCACACAAATAATGCTGCAGTAATTGTATTGTTTAAGGATGAATTAAAAATCATGCATCTAATCATGTGAAAAAAATTTGAATGAGAGCAGTAATTATGTCTCATAGATAAAGATCAAAGATTTTTTACAGATCATGGTTTTTTAATATAGCTGAAGATGTTAGAGCCATTTGACGATAAACTCCTCGGGGTTTCTTTATTTTGTCACATTTCATCAATTGTGCAGCATCATGAACATTTATCTGGTTGTTGCATGAATTATAAATAATTAGGATAATATAGGGAAAGCTACTATTGGTATTTATATGCAACTTTTATAAATGGAATTTAAAGAAGCTCCATGATCCATCATTGGAATGTACATCAGCATGTCATCATATGCCAACCACACTAGAACACAGCAAATTAATATATCCCCTAGTTATAAGACATTCTAGAATACTTTGTAGAGTAAAAGTTCATTTTAGGTTACTAAAATGAACTAGTTAAAATAATCTGACTGTCAGACATGTTGTCTGCTCAACTGTCTAGATTTTAATATGGCATTTTCCATTATCACTTTAGCCCAGATACCTAATAGAATCAGGGACATTGTGGGAAAAGTAACTGAAACAAGAAATTTGCAAATGGAAGCATGTGGGTGAAGAAAGAAGTCCTAATGAAGGTGCATTTATTCTGACTTTCTAAGGTGTTTTGAGGAGTCTCTATTAAAGAATCACAAATCAAGGCTCAAATAAGACCTTCTGTATATGGCATATGTTCTTTTTCCTGTAATAGCTTCATCTTAAAATTGATATTAAAATGAAGCAATGCAAGATGATGCACTTTAAAAAGCAAAAGTTACAGGCCAAGAATACAACTTTTTTGTTTTGAACTTGAAGGCCTTTACAAAGTGATTCTCATTCTATTATTTAACCAAATTTCATTCTACTAAATACCTTGGTTTCAATTATTTAATAAAATATTTATAGAGTACCTGTAATGTGTTAGATACTACTGAGCATACAAAAATGATTAAGCCTGTCCTCAAGCAGGTTAGAATCTAATGGGAAATATATAATAAGCATACAAATAAATCCCATTTTATACATAATTTAGACACAAAAGAAACATAAGAACTCAGAATATGAATGAACCACCTTCAGTTGGGAAAATCCAATAAACTTTTTGGATGAATGGACATTTGAGTTGTTCTTTCAAAAAATATTTTGATAGAGATGTGGGAAGTGGGGGAGGCTGTTTCAGGAAAAGATTAAAAAATACATCTTAGGCTAATGGATTTCAGGTTAGAAAGAATCAAAAAGGCTATTTACTTTAAAGTCTTTACTCAACAGATGAGCAACTGAGATATAAAATGTTTAAATTATTGTCCATTCTCATGAAGGTTTAAAATGATGAACTAGGATTCAAATCTAGGTATTTCAAAGCCAGAACACCTTCAATTAAATCTTGAAATGTTAGGTTGAGATATTAGAAGGTCTGGCTCCACTAAGAAGTTTGGGTTAAGTTTGGGAACTGTTGGTGAAATACTGAAGTTTTTGGGGGGAATGACTTTAGAGGGTGCTTTTAAGAAAGATAACTTTTAGTATTGTGCAGGAGAGTTGAAAGTGGTTAAAAGAGGGAGATGAACATGAAAAGTTAATTGTAATAGTCAAGTAATGAAACCCTAATCCAACATAGTGTGAAAATAAAGAATAGGCATGTACAAATATTTATTTAGGAAGCTAGAGTGACATAAGATATAGAAAGTTGGCCAAAGTTAAGGAAATCCAAATTCAAATCTAACTAGCTCTGATATTTTGAGAAAGTCACTTAACAGCTAATTGTCACAGTTTTCCCATCTGTAAAATGGGCATAATAATATCTTCTAATTCCCATAATTGAAGTAACGATCAAATACTATGTTTGTAAAGCACTTATCAGTGCCTGGCATACAGTGGTCATCTAATAAGTGCTTGTTTTTTTTTTGTTTGTTTTGTTTTGTTTATTTGTTTGTTTTTGTTTTTTCCCACTCCACTTAATTGATTGGCTAACTCACTCCTTTAAAACCCTTAACATAATCCTTGACGGATGGAGTATTCATATTAATGACACTTCTGTCATCCTGGTCTCCTATTATCAACTCTTCCAATTCTCATAATGGCCATCTATGCTCTATCTAAGCTACTCACAAGGTGCGATAGTGTTCAGCATGATGCATTTGGAGTACGAAGACCTGATTTCACATTCTGATTTAGATAGTTATTAGTTGTCTTGACAGAAATCCTTTGAAAATTACTGCTTCTCTTTTAGTCTTCACGTTTGTTAAATATAGATTATAAGGGCATCTAACTCCCATGGTTTTATAAAGATTATGTGAGATAATATATGTAAAGCACTTTGCAAATTAAAAGTACTATATGAACATTAGCTACTTATTATTATTATTATCCTTTATATAAGCATTGCAACATATGACAAGAAAAATATGGGGGGGTAGCACAGTGGATAGTGTTAGAAATTGAACAAATGAATACAAATGTAGCCTGAGACACTTACTAGCTGTGTGACCCTGAGCAAGACACTTAATATATTTCTTCCTCAGTTTCTTTATTTGTAAAATAGCAATATAAAAATAGCACCTACTTCTCAGAGTTGTTGTGAGGATAAACTGAGAAAAAATATCTGTAAGGTACTTTGGAGACTTTAAAGAACTAAATATTAGCTATTATAATAATTACCATCATCATTGTTATCTTATCATTCCAAATTGCTCCATTTCCTGCTCTGAAACTACTCTTTCTGATCAGTATTCTTTACTGCCCTTCATTCTACTGACCAATCAAATATTTGACCATTTTATTATACTTCTTTTAATCAATTCTTTTCTTATTCTAGGAAACCTAAGCAGTTTTTGGTTATTAGAGCATTCCAGAGGTGTTGAATTTAGAACTATATACTCCCCCCAAAACATAAAAAAAAATAAAAACAAAAACATTATATTTTGGGCTAACATTATCACTCAAAGAGATCAAAGAGAAAATCTCCTATAAAATATTTATAGTACCACTACATTTTTTTCTTGTAGGAAAGAATTAGAAATAAAGTGCCTGTCAACTGAGGGATGACTTAAAATATAAAAGAAATAGTATGGTGTAAAGAAATGAAAAAAAATTAATTCTCAACCACTCTGGCCTTTACACTACTTTCAGAAGATTTATAATAATGTTTTTTTCTACTTCCTGAGAAAGAGCTAGGTTTGCTGTGGGGAGAACAGACTAAGATATGTTCTTATTTATGAATAATATGTAAAACTTTTTGGTTTGACTTAACTGTGCTTATTTGTTATGAGATAATTGATATTTTGTGGGCTGAAAGGAAAAAAATGATGATGGTTTTTTAAAAATGTTTAAATACAAATATCAAAGAAACATTTTATTAAAAAAATAAAAGAGAATAAAACATCTTAAATTTAACATACAATTAAAATATACTGTATATTAAAATCAATAATTTCACAAAATATTAAAATGACTAAATGATTTATCAAAGGAAATGCATTCATAATTCTAATGAGAACAAATTAAAAATTTGTTCTTTAAATATTGGTTCTCTAAAAATGGAGAAAAAAATTAATTTGTTACCAACAAAAGCAACGTAATTTGAAATATAGTGCATCTCCAAAATCTTAGTTCAGGTATAGCCATTAATATTTAAGTCTTGGGTATATTATCTGTGGAGACATTTACAGAATGAAAATGTGGGAGAGAAAAAAAGTATGGTTCAGGAGAAACCAAAAATATTTTCAATCATTTTTTAAATCAATAATAAAAATTAGCCAACAAGAGATATTTTTAAAATTTTAATTTTGCTTAGTAAAATTAGCAGAAAACCAATCCACAAAAATCACATTTTATGTATTTTACAATATATATATATTTAGTAGTTAAGTCACAAGGTACTCAAAATGTATATGTCTATAGTACCAAAACGCTCTACAGAACTAAAGGATGACAGCTGGAAAGCTATTCACTGTCATGACTGGGTTGCAAAAATAAAAATGAAATTATTAAAAGATGATAATGCTTAAATAATTTACAAATTTAGCATCACACCAAATAAATAGCCAAGGAGTTATTTTCTATAGCTTGATAAAATAAAATCATCTTATGTAGTAGGATAAAAATCCAAGATGTCAAAGAAAACAGTTTTAAAAAAAAGTAGGTATGATGATGGGTTAGCAGTATCATATCTCAAACACCAACAATAATAACACATTAGACGATAATAATAAAAATTATTTTGTACTGACTGATTTAAAAACAAAGGCATGGAGATAGCAAGTAGATTAACATATAGAAAGTTGGAGGAGAGAAGTATTGTACAATAAGAATTGGAAAATAGGTTCAGGGTCAGTGGTAAAGGTCTTTAGTTAAATTTAAGTAAACTATAAAAGCAAAGAGCTAGAGAAAATGATGAACGGATTTCCAGAGGTGGGGAATAGCCAGTAAAGAGCCATGGAAGCATACAAGGAACCAATAGATACAATGGTTGCTAGAGGAAAAGCAAGGATGTTCATACTCAATTATAGAATATATAGAAGGAATTAAAGTACAAGAAAATTGGTAAAGTAAGGAGGAGACATATTGTGAAAGTCTTTTAGAGGATAATTTTTGATCCTAGGGGTAATAAATATATACCTTTGACAGTAATAGGGAAGTTTGGAAGAAAATAATTTTGAGAAGAAGATAATAATTCCAGTGATAGATATATTGAATTTTTAAGATGTCCAGTAGAATCGTGGAGATACAGAAATGGAGGTCAAAAGAGGTTAGAGCTAGATAACCTGGATAGGGATGATAATTGAATCCATGTGAACTGATGGTGTTATTAATAAAATGGCATGCGGACAAAGAGAAAAAGACAAAAGACAGTTTGGTGATTCATCTGTGGTCCTGTAGGGAGATCCAGAAAACAAACAAACAAACAAACAAAAAACTAAAAACAAACAACAAAAAAAGGCAAAGATGGGAACCAGGAGAAAACAGTTTTGCAAAAAACTTAGAATAAAATATCAATTGACATTATTAATACAGGAGTGGAGACAAGATGTTGGAGTAAAGCCAACAAGTGGCTCGAGCTCTCCCAGTTTCCCTCATAAGCCACATGAAACCAAGCCTCTGAACAGAGTCTGAGAGAATGAAACCTCTCTCCAGCTCAAAATAGACTGAAAAAAACTTCAACAAAACAAAAATGTTGCAAGCTGCCAGTCAAAAACAATTCAAACAGTAAGAGATGCCCAGGATCTGGCAACTTCTACAATAAAGGATCAGATGGCCTGGAATACCATATTCAGAAAGGAAAAGTGATAGGATTACAACCAAGAATTATTTACTCAAAGAGATTCAGCATCATCTTTCAGGGGAGAAGATGGAGCTTCAATGAATTAAGAGACTTTTGATCATTTCTATTGAAAAAAGCAGAAAAAAACAGAAATTTTAATCTACAAACCCAGGATTCAAGAGAACCATAGAAAGGTAAACAGGGGAAACTATGTATTCAAATGAGATGAGAAAGCCATATCTGTAACTCTTGAGAACTGTATCTGTCACTGAGGCAGACAAAGGGGGGAGGGCATCACATGTGGTTGTGAATGAACTTTGATGTGATGACATCAAAGAAAAAGACAATAAGAGATAGAAAAAGGTCTGTGCTTTCAAAAGAAGAAAGGGAAGGTGGAATGAGAAAATTAGTTTACACCAAGACCTATTACAATGCAGGGGGGAAAGGGAGGGGGATGAGCATTGTTTGAAGCTTGATCTCATTCGTTTTGTCTCTCAGGCAGAACTTAATCATTCAGTTGAGTATTGAAATGTATCTAACCTATAAAAAAGGAGGAGAATGAGAAAATGAAAAGGCAGGGGCAGGATTGAAGGGAGGACAAAATCACTAAAGAAAAATGTAAAAGAAGGGAAGAAAGGTTGATAGAAGATAAGGTAGTGGGTAGAGTGGGTTAAAAATACTACTAAGAGAAGGGGGAAGGGATGGTAGGTAGTAAGGTGGGGGTGAGGTGGATAAAAAAAATCTCAAGACTAAAAACTGGGTGAAAACAAATGTGTATTCAGGGGAGAAAATAGGATGGAGGGAAATACAGAGCTGGTAATCAAAAGTGTTAATGTAAATGGAATGACCTCTCCCATAAAATGGAAGCAAATATCTGAGTGGATTAAAAAACAGGCCCTGCAATATGTTGTTTACAAGAAAAACATTTGACAAATCCCATTTAAAAAAATAAATTGAATAAGTCATCAATGAACTCTTTTTTTTCCAATAGAGATCATGAATATGTTATGTTGTGGTCCATATTTCATATCCCTCTCTCTGGGTGTATATGGTTTTCTTCAGTGAACAACTGGAACTGGTTTGAGACAATTCTTTGTTGCAGAGAGCCATGTCCATCAGAATTGATCATCATGTAATACTGTTGTTGCTGTGTATGATGATCTCCTGGTTCTGCTCGTTTCACTCAGCATCAGTTCATGCAAGTCTCTCCAGGCCTCTCTGAAATTGTCCTGCTGGTCATTTCTTACAGAACAATAATTTCCATAACATTCATACACCATAATTTATTCAGCCACTCTCCAATTGATGGGCATCCCTTCAGTTTCCAGTTTCTAGCCACTACAAAAAGGGCTGCCACAAATATTTTTGCACAGGGTCCTTTTCCTTCCTTTTAGATCTCTTTGGGATATAGGCCCAGTAGAAACACTGCTAGGTCAAAGGTTATGCACAGTTTGTTAACTTTTTGAGCATAGTTCCAGATTGCTCTCCAGAATGGTTGGATCCGTTCACAATTCTACTAACAATTAGTGTCCCAGTTTTCCCACATCCCCTCCAACAGTTATCATTATCATTTCCTGTCATCTTAGTCAATCTGACAAGTGTGTAGTGATATCTCAGAGTTGTCTTAATTTACATATGCATATGTTTTGTAAATAAAAAGCTTTAATAAAAAAGAGAAAAAATAAAGAGCAGTATTTAAGTAAAACCTACAGCAAGCACTATTTTTAGTGGAGAGAAGCTGGGGCATTCCCATTAAGATCAAGAGTAACTCTAAAACATAGAGATACATATAGAGTGAAGGTAAAAGGCTGGAGCAGAATCATTTATGCTTCAGGTAAACAAAAAAAAGGAGGGCTAGCAATCCTTATCTCAGATCAAGTAAAAGCAAAAATAGATCTAATTAAATGAGAGAAAGAAGGAAACTATATTTTACTAATGGGTACCATAGATAATGAAGCGGTATCAATACTAAACACATGCACCAAGTGGTATAGCATCCAAATTCCTAGAGAAAAACCTAACAGAGTTGCAAGGAGAAATAGACAGCAAAACTATACTAGTGGGGGATCTCAATATTGCTCTCTCAGAATTAGATAAATCAAACCACAAAATAAATAAGAAAGAAGTTAAGGAGGTAAACAAAAATGTCAGGAAAACTAGTTAGGTATGATAGATGTTTCGAGGAAATTAAATGGGGACAGAAAGGAGTTTACAATTCATGGAACTTATACAAAAATTGATCATTTGTTAGGGCATAAAAACTTCAAAATCAAATGCAGAAAAGCAGAAATAGTAAAGGGCCTCATTTCTGAAATATATAGAGAATTATCTCATATATATAAGAATTCAAGCCATTCTCCAATCGATGAATGGTCAAAGGATATGAACAAACAATTTTCAAATGATGAAATTAAAACTATTTCTACTCATATGAAAAGGTGCTCCAAATCACTGTTGATCAGAGAAATCCAAATTAAGACAACTCTGAGGTACCACTACACACCTGTCAGATTGGCTAAAATGACAGGAAATGATAACGAATGTTGGAGGGGATGTGGGAAAACTGGGACACTGATACATTGTTGGTGGAACTGTGAATGGATCCAACCATTCTGGAGAGCAATTTGGAACTATGCTCAAAAAGTTATCAAACTGTGCATACCCTTTGACCCAGCAGTGTTTCTATTGGGCTTATATCCCAAAGAAATCTTAAAGGAAGGAAAGGGCCCCACATGTGCAAGAATGTTTTTTGGCAGCCTATTTTGTAGTGGCCAGAAACTGGAAACTGAATGGGTGCCCATCAATTGGAAAATGGCTGGACAAATTATGGTATATGAATGTTATGGAATATTATTGTTCTGTGAGAAACAACCAGCAGGATGATTTCATAGAGACCTGGAGAGACTTGCATGGACTGATGGCGAGCAAAATGAGCAGAACCAGGAGATCATTATACACGACAACAACAATACTATATGATGATCAGTTCTGAGGGACATGGCTCTCTTCAACAATGAAATGTTTCAAACCAGTTCCAATTGTTCACTGAAGAAAAACATATACACCCAGAGAGGGATATGAAATGTGGACCACAACATAACATTTTCATGCTCTCTTTTGATGTTTACTTGCATTGTGTTTCCTTTCTCTGATTTTTTTTTACTTGTAAATACGATTTTTCTTGCACAACAATAAGTGTGGAAATATGTATACATATATTTGATTGTCAAATATTTCAACATAATTAACATGTAGTAGATTTCCTGCCATCTATGGGAGGGGTGGGGACTAGAGGGGAAAAATTTCTAACAGAAAGCTTTGAAGGGTCAGTGTTGAAGAATTACTCATACATATGTTTTGCAAATAAAAAGTTTTAATTAAAAAAAAAAGATCAAGAGTGACACAGACATGGCCATTATCACCATGATTATTCAACTTTGTATTACAAATGGTGCCTTTAGCAATAAAAAAATAAAAAGAAATGAAAGGAATTAGAATAGGCAATGAGGAAGTAAAATTCTCACTCTTTTCAGATGATATGATGATATACTTAGAGAATCCTAGAAAATCATCCAAAGTTTCAGGATATCAAATAAAACCACCGAAATCATCAACATTTCTAGATATTACTAACAAGTCCATGAACAAGAAATAGAAAAAAAATTCTACCGAAAATTACTGTAGACAAAATTAAGTACTTGGAAGTACCTACCAAAACAAACCCAAGAGTTATATAAACACAATTACAAAACATTTCTCATACTTATAAAATCAGATATAAACAATTGGGAAAATATCAATTGTTCATGGCTAGGCTGACCTAATATAATAAAAATAACATTTCCTTAATTGGCCTACTTGTTCATTACCATACCAATGAAACTATCAAAACATTTTATAGAGCTAGAAAAAATGACAAAATTCATCTGGAAGAGCAAAAGGTCAAGAATATCAAGTAAATTAATGACAAAATCCAAAGGATCATGGGCTTAGCAGTACCAAACCTAAAACTGTATTAAGAAACAGCAGTAACCAAAACTGGCTAAGAAATAAAGTGCTGGATCGGTGTAATAGATTAAATAAACATGACACAATAATCAAGGTCTATAGCCATTTAATATTTGAGAAATCCCCAAGCTCTAGCTTATGCAATACAAAATCAGTATTTGACAAAAATTCCTGGGAAAACTGGAAAATAATGTCAGAAAATTGGCGTAGATCTACATGTCAATCTCAAGTCAAAATAAGGTCAAAATGGATACATGATTTGGCATAAAGGATGATACCATAAGCAAATTAGGAGGGCAAGGAATAATTTACCTCTCAGATCTTTGGAGAAGGGAGGAATTTATGACCAAAGAAGAACTAGAGAACAATATGAAAAGCAAAATGTACTACTTTAATTATATTAAATTAAAAGCTTTTTACAAAAGCAAAGCCAACAGGAACAAGATTTAAAAGAAAGTAGAGAAGATGGCGAACTGCGGACAGCTTTCTCTGTGAACTCCCGGGACATTCCCTCAAACTCAGACAAAGTAAGCCTTCCAACTGGTTTCTAAGTGAGAGCAACTCCAAGCATTCGGACTACAACGCACTTCTATCGAAGATCTACAGTGAAAGAACTCCGGAGAAGGTTAGCCTCAGGGGAAATCAGCCGCTGGTCGCAATCAGACTCCAGCCGGGGCAGAAGTCAGGGCTGAGGTAGAGGGGCGGATTTTGGGCACCCAGGAAGCCCCTGGGAGACGCCTGGGCCACTTTGCTCTGCTTGCGGGCAGGTGCTTTGGCAGATCTGCCTTTGGAAGGGGGTGGATCGAGAACAGCTGAAAACGTGGTCCTAGTGCGAATCTAGCCCGACCAGCCTCAGACCGGAAGTCAACTCGGCAAACTGCCCCAGGGCAAATACAAATCTTTGCAGTTTTCTCTGGTTTTGACGAATATCCCAACTTTAAATCATGAGCAAGAAGCAGAAGAGAGCTCTCACCATAGAAAGCTTTTACGGAGAAAAAATAGAACAGTCCCCAGATCCTGACATTATGAAAACAATCCCAGATGAAGCCACAAAGGCATACTTAAGTTGGTCTCCCTTTCAGAAGGCTTACCTGGATGATTGCATTAAGAATCTCAAAAGAGAGCTAGAAGAAGAATGGGGAAATAAATTGAGATCAGGGCAACAGAAATATCAAAAACTGGAAAATAGGACTGGTGAATTGGAAAAAGAAAACAGTTTACTGAAAAACAAAATTGGTGAATTGGAAAAAATCACCAATTCACTGGAAAATAAAAATGGTGAACTGAAAATCAAAATTGGTGAATTGGAAAAAGACAACAATTCACTGAAAAACAAAATTGGTGAATTGGAAAAAGACAACAATTCACTGAAAAATAAAGCTGGCAAAATGGAAAAAGAATGCATTGAATCAAGAAATTCAATTGGCCAGCTACAAAAGGAGCTAAAAAAGATAACTGAAGGAAATAATACTTTAAAAATTAAAATTGAACAAATAGAAGTAAATGACTCAATAAGACTTCAAGAATCAGTTAAACAAAAACAAAAAAATGAAAAAATAGAAGAAAATATGAAATATCTCCTAGGAAAAACAACTGACTTGGAAAACAGATCCAGGAGAGACAATTTAAGGATTATCGGACTCCCTGAAAGCCACGATGAAAAAAAGAACCTGGATGCTATCTTCCAGGAAATCATGAAAGAGAATTGCCCTGATGTTTTAGAATCAGAAGGCAAAATTGGCATTGAAAGAATTCACCGATCACCTCCAGAAAGAGACCCCAAAATTAAAACCCCAAGGAATATCGTGGCCAAATTTCAGGACTGTCGCACCAAGGAAAAGATATTGCAAGCAGCTAGAAAGAAACAGTTCAAATACCGAGGAACTGTCATTAGAATTACACAGGATCTGTCAGCTTCCACATTGAAGGATCGAAGGGCCTGGAACCAGATATTCTGAAAGGCAAAAGAACTTGGATTACAGCCAAGAATAAGTTATCCAGCTAGAATGAGCATCATCTTCCAGGGAAGAAGATGGTCATTCAATGATACAGGAGAATTTCACCTATTTCTAATGAAAAGACCTGATCTGAACAAAAAATTTGACCTCCAAATAGAGAACTCGAGAGAAACATAAAAAGGTAAAAAGGAAATCTCTTGA
>JAJPUD010002143.1:199784-217679 GCA_023553655.1 Myrmecobius fasciatus
AATTAGATAAATCAAATTCCAAAATAAATAAGAAAGAAGTTAGGGAGGTTAACAAAAGGCTAGAAAAGTTAGGTATGATAGATCTCTGGAGGAAATTGAATGGTGATAGAAGGGAGTATACTTTTTTCTCAGGGGTTCATGGAACTTATACAAAAATTGATCATGTGTTAGGGCATAAAAACCTCAAAATCAAATGCAGAAAAGCAGAAATAGTAAATGCATCCTTCTCAGATCATGATGCAATAAAACTCACATGTAATATAAGGCCAGGAGAAAATAGGCCACAAGTTATTTGGAAATTAAATAATCTAATCCTGAAGAACGAATGGGTGAAAGAGCAAATTACAGACACAATCGAAAATTTCATCCAGGAGAATGACAACAATGAGACAACATACCAAAATGTGTGGGACTCGGCTAAAGCGGTTATAAGGGGTAATTTTATATCTCTAGATGCTTACTTGCGTAAAACAGAGAAGGAGAAGATTAATGAACTGGGCTTACAATTAAAAAAACTAGAAAAAGACCAAATTAAAAACCCTCAATTAAATACCAAATTGGAAATTCTGAAAATTAAAGGGGAGATCAATAAAATTGAAAATAAGAAAACTATTGAATTAATAAATAAAAGTAAGAGTTGGTTTTATGAAAAAACCAACAAAATAGATAAGCCTTTAGTTAATTTGATTAGAAAAAGGAAAGAGGAAAATCAAATTATTAGTCTCAAAAATGATAAGGGAGAACTTTCCTCCAATGAAGAGGAAATTAGAGTAATAATTAGGAGTTTCTTTGCCCAACTTTATGCCAATAAATTTGATAATGTAAATGAAATGGAGGAATATTTACAAAAATATAGATTGCCCAGATTAACAGAAGAGGAAATAAATTATTTAAATAGCCCTATTTCAGGAAAAAGAAATAGAACAAGCTATTAATCAACTCCCTAAGAAAAAATCTCCAGGACCAGATGGATTTACATGTGAATTTTACCAAACATTCAAAGAACAATTAGTCCCAATACTATATAAACTATTCGAAAAAATAGGGAAAGAAGGTGTACTACCAAATTCCTTCTATGACACAGATATGGTGCTGATAGCTAAACCAGGTAGGGAGAAAACTGAGAAAGAAAACTATAGACCCATTTCCCTAATGAATATTGATGCAAAAATTTTAAATAAGATTTTAGCAACAAGATTACAGAAAGTCATCCCCAGGATAATACATCATGACCAAGTGGGATTTATACCAGGAATGCAGGGCTGGTTCAATATTAGGAAAACTATTAGCATAATCAATTATATTAATAACCAAATTAATAAAAACCATATGATTATCTCCATAGATGCAGAAAAAGCCTTTGATAAAATCCAACACCCATTCCTATTTAAAACACTGGAGAGTATAGGAATAAATGGGCTTTTCCTTAAAATGATTAGTAGTATCTACTTAAAACCTTCAGCAAGCATCATATGTAATGGAGTCAAACTAGAACCATTCCCAATAAGATCAGGAGTGAAACAAGGCTGCCCTCTGTCACCATTACTATTTAATATTGTATTAGAAATGTTAGCTTCAGCAATAAGAGAAGAAAAAGAGATAAAAGGAATCAGAGTAGGTAGTGAAGAAACCAAATTATCACTCTTTGCAGATGACATGATGGTATACTTAGAGAACCCTAGAGACTCAACTAAAAAACTACTAGAAACAATCCACAACTTTAGCAAAGTGCAGGATACAAAATAAATCCACATAAATCATCAGCATTTTTATATATTACCAATAAAGTTCAGCAGCAAGAGATACAAAAAGAAATTCCATTCAAAATAACTGTTGATAGTATAAAATATTTGGGAATTTATCTGCCAAGGGATAGTCAGGAACTATATGAACTAAATTACAAAACACTTTCCACACAAATCAAATCAGACCTAGTCAATTGGAAAAACTTAAAATGCTCATGGGTAGGACGAGTGAATATAATAAAAATGACAATACTACCCAAACTAATTTACTTATTTAGTGCCATACCAATCAAACTCCCAAGAAATTATCTTACAGATCTAGAAAAAATAGTAGCAAAGTTCATTTGGAAGAACAAAAGTTCAAGAATTTCAAGGGAATTAATGAAAAAAAAGGCTGAAGATGGTGGACTTGCTGTACCAGATCTAAAACTATATTATAAAGCAGCGGTCATCAAAACCATTTGGTACTGGCTAAGAAATAGAGTAGTCGATCAGTGGAATAGGATAGAATCACAAGACAAACTAGGCAATAACTATAGCAATTTGGTTTTTGATAAACCCAAAGACCCCAGCTTTTGGGATAAGTATTCACTATTTGACAAAAACTGCTGGGAAAACTGGAAACTAGTGTGGAAGAAATTAGGGCTTGACCCACGTCTAACACCATATACCAAGATAAGATCTAAATGGGTTCATGATCTGGATATAAAGAGTGATACTATAAGTAAATTAGAGGAATGTAATATAGTTCACCTCTCAGACCTTTGGAGATGGAATAAATTTATGTCCAAAGAAGAACTGGAACTCTTAATTGAAAACCAGATAGATAACTTTGACTATATTAAGTTAAAAAGTTTTTGTACAAACAAAATCAATGCAGACAAGATTAGGAGGGAAGTAATAAATTGGGAAATCATCTTTACATTCAAGGGTTCTGAAAAAGGTCTTATCTCAAAAATATATAGAGAACTGTCTCATATTTATAAAAATTCAAGCCATTCTCCAATCAATAAATGGTCAAAGGATATGAACAGACAATTTTCAGAGGATGAAATTAAAACTATTTATAGTCATATGAAAAGGTGCTCCAAATCACTGTTGATCAGAGAAATGCAAATCAAGACAACCCTGAGGTACCACTTCACACCTGTCAGATTGGCTAAAATGACAGGAAAAGTTAATGATGAATGTTGGAGGGGTTGTGGGAGGGCTGGGACACTGAGGCATTGTTGGTGGAGCTGTGAACGGATACAGCCATTCTGGAGAACAATTTGGAGCTATGCTCAAAAAGTTATGAAACTGTGCATACCCTTTGACCCAGCAGCATTTCTATTGGGCTTATATCCCAAAGAAATCATAAAGAAAGGAAAAGGCCCCACATGTGCAAGAATGTTTGTGGCAGCCCTTTTTGTAGTGGCTAGAAACTGGAAATTGAATAGATGCCCTTCAATTGGAAAATGGCTGAATAAATTATGGTATATGAACATTATGGAATATTATTGTTCTGTAAGAAATGACCAGCAAGATGATTTCAGAGAGGCCTGGAGAGACTTACATGAACTGATGCTGAGTGAAATGAGCAGAACCAGGAGATCATTATACACGGCAACAACAGTTCTATATGACAATTAATTCTGATGGACATGGCTCTCTCCAACAATGATATGTTTCAAACCACCTCCAATTGTTCACTGAAGAAAGCCATATACACCCAGAGAGAGGGATGGAAATGTGGACCACAACATAACATTCTCATACTCCTTGATTGATGTTTGCTTACATTGTGTTTCCTTTATCTGATATATCGTTTGTGTAGATAAGATTTTTCTTGCACACCAATGATAAGTTTGGAAATATGTATACATATATTCGATTTGCCAATATTTTAACATAATTAACATGTAGTGGATATCCTGCCATCTAGGGAAGGGGTGGTGAAGTTGGGGGGAAAAATTTGTAACGGAAAGCTATGTAAGGGTTATTGTTGAAGAATTACCCACACATATGTTATGCAAATAAAATAAAATTAAAAAAAAAAGTAGAAAACTGGGGGGGAGGGGCTTTAAGCCAGTATTTCTGATAAAGGTCTCATTTTCTAAAATATAAAAAGAACAGTGTTAAATTTATAAGAATATGTCATTCCCAATTGATAAATGGTCAAAGGATATGAATGGACAATTTTCAGATGATGTAATGTGATGATCATTATAAAAGACTAGATTCTTCTCAATGTTTTAGTGATCCAAAACAATCTCAGTAGATTTTTCGACAGAAAATGCTATCTGCTTCCACAAAAAATGTAAGGAGACTGAAAATAAATCAACATTTCTTTTTTTTTGTTTTGTTTTGTTTTTTTAAATCTCTCCCATGTTTTTTTTTCTTTTTACTCTGATTTTTCTCTCCCAGCATGATTCATAAAGCAATGTATATTAAAAAATAGATAGACTTAATACAATAAAAAATACAAATCCTTGAATTTCTATAACCAGGTATAAATTTCTGGAATGTGTCATTTAATTAATTGATCTACACAATGTACCTATGGAGCCATATTTTCTTCCCAAAATTCAGCTTTCAACTAGGTAAATGTATAGTCCTCCAACTTGAAAAAATTGTTCTTCTTCTTCCTAAACTCATTTAATACAATTCAGATATATTATGTATGGTATTTTGGGCTGGGCCCTGAAGTTAGATTATGAAGCTTTTTTTTAACCCTTCACTGATTTAGTCTGTCATTAAAGTTATTATTCATGTATTGTGTAACATGATGCAAATGTCACAACTTTACTCCTCTGGCTGCACTCTGGACTTCATCTACCTTTCCCCCTGAAATGTCTTTACCTGAAGCTCATTCTACCCCTGGAATTCAAGCATTAGAAGTACCTTCCACCTCTTCCTCTGACTAGATAGCTCTTCCCAGGACCTCTATTTTAGGACAGTGAACATATCAGTCACATCTTTTTCCCCTCCAGCCTTTATTCAGGATTTTCTATATCATACTCCTCTCTCCTCTCTTATCCAATTGGGTACTTTCATCTTATCCCCTCCTCCTTATTTAGCTCTTATTAGAATATAAACTCCTTGAGGGAAGGAACTATCATTTTTTTTTACTTAAGTTTATATTCCTAATACTGAGGTTAGTGCTTTGCACAAGGAATGCACTTAATGAATGCTTGCTGATTGCTTGAATGAATAACTGTTATTGGCCTATAGTTCAAATAATATTATGTAAATTTCTTCTAATTATCTCAGCAAGTCTGAAATGTGTTCCCCTATGGCCTTCCTCTTGATACAATTTGATATTGACCATATTAATGAAGAGAATACTAGTGCATGATCATTATGAATTCACAATTTTGGCTAAACCTTGGAGATGTTTTTAGCAGTTCTCTTTAACTCATAACAAAAACTTCCTTAAATGTCATTCAAAAAGTCAGTTCCAAACATTAAATATAGGAAAGGAAAAAAAAAACTTAAAAAAAAATTCTACAAATGACTTCAAACTGAATTCAAACTGAATCCATATATAGATTATGACATTTTTTCTTTCCTCCCAAGTGAATTTTATATATCCCAAGACTGTAGTTCCCTCACGCAAATGAAAAAATAAAATTTCATCCTGGATGGGGGCATTGAACCTCTTCTAAAATAAAATGATCAGAGTATCCTTAATGTTTACATCCTGGCAACAAAATCTGATATATTTGTGTTGTCTATTCAAGTAGCAGCCTTGCCACTACTACTGATATTCTAGTTGTTTAGAGCCTTTGCACATCTGTTAGAGATGGATGATAATAATCTTATGGTAATTGAGCAGGAATCCCTCTTCAAACCTCTAGGAAATAGCTCAAAAGGCAGCCTGTATGTTCAATTAGGTAATCAAAAACCCTACTTTCACTAATTCTATGGGAACATCTGTGGGGTTCTAATTAATGTGCAGCTGGACCTGGGTCAAGAAACTAATGTGTCCTTTTTAAGACCCATTCAATATGTCTGGCATATTAACCATAATATTGCTCAATGACAAAAGAGCATAATTGATTTATTAACTAGAAGAATTGTATTTATAGCTATATTTGTTATGCAGTAATAGAAAAGTGGCCATGATATTTAACTCACCCCTCCATCATCCTAACTCACACAGTAAGGTAAGCATAATCCATCCAAAACATGATAGAACTCAGAAAGAAAGAAAAAAAAAACTTTTTCTGGAAGTAGTCAAGCTATATAGAACAGAAAAAAAGTCATAAGCCAATGGTGAACAGATGGATTTACAGTTAAAATGCTGAAGAAAGGGGAATCTGAGAGAGTGGCAAGATAGGGGCAATGGGAAAAGTCAGAAATATCAGCCAGGGGGCAGCTAGGTGGCGCAGTAGATAGAGCACCAGCCCTGAAGTCAGGAGGACCTGAGTTCAAATCTGGTCTCAGACACATAACAGCTGTGTGACCCTGGGCAAGTCACTTAACCCCATATGCCTCAGCAAAAAAAAAAAAAAAAAAAAAAAAAAAAAAATATCAGCCAGGATACACCATAACTACCAGAAAGACAAATTATGTTAATAGAGGCTTGTCATCAAGTATGAATTTTTAATGGAACAAATTCAGGATTTATGGCAGTATAGTAAAATTGAGGTGGGTAATTTTTCTGGATAATAATTTTGTTTTATTTGGCCTAAATATTCTCCAATCTTATTCAAAAGCATTAAATGCATGCTTCAGACAGAGGGGTAAGTGTCTCTCCAGGAGGACTCTGATGGATACAGCTTGGAGTGAGTTTTGTCTGATAAGTTTTCTCTTATCTAGTTAGGAATTCAAAGAGATCATTTTCCTGGAAACTTGATAAGAGGCTATGTCTGATAATTTGGCTTTGTCAGAATTGACTAGCTTAACCTGTTCCTAGATTTGGACAAAGAAATGCTTAAATTGCTACAGACCTATATAAAAGAGAAGCCATTGATAAGAGCATAATTAACAATTTTATTATCAGTTTAAGCACACTGCTTAAGTTCTTCTTACCTCTAAGAGAGAGAACAATCACCTGGGCACTACTGAAGTGATTAGGAGCAACAATAATTGACTTTAATGTTATTAATTTGCTTTTAATATTGTATATATCACTAAGTATTCTTTCAAGCAATTTTGTACAGAAATAAAAGCCATTCATTCAGTTCTTGCAACTATAACTACATCAACAAACAGTGGGGTATAGAGTTTGATCATTATTAATTACATTTTAAAAAATGCTTGCACAGAGAATACCAATATTTACAGCCAAGTTTCAAATCTTTAAATATAAAATAATATACTATAAATATATAAAATAACATTAACATATATATGTATATACAATATATAATGTAATTTGAAATATATAAACATATCATAAATTATATTATAAACATTAGCATAAAACAGTATTGGCATATGATAAAATGAAATTACATATGTTCATGTAATACAACGTCTCTCATCCTTATTTGGAATACTATTTGCTTTAATTTTAAGAGTAGTTTTAGAATCATCTCATAAAATGAAGAGAGGTAGCAAAGTCTATGGAATCAAGAACTGACCTTGATATAAGAAAAAATGTGGACTCAAATACTGCCACAGCTATTTGTTTTTCCATTCTTATTGTTAGAAAGAAGTTTCCTCACCATTCAGTTCCTTATACTAAAGAAACCACTGTTTATATAGACTGATATTAGCATTGAAATCTTTTGCCTTGCTGGTTATAGATATTTACTTATGTATGTATGAGTTGTATGTGAATGTGTATTCATGTGTATTTATACATATATGCACACACACACATATATATATACATATATATCACAGATGGATAGATATAGATTTCATTCTCCATTTTTGAAGAGGAATCATGATATCATGATATGATGTCTTGGCTGGCTCAAAAATCTGATTTAAGTGAAGCAGTTTTACAAAGTCTGGTACTTTGTAAAAGTCCAATAACAAGATCAAAGTCAAGGTGACTGCCCAAGATGCCATGAATGACCTTGCCATCTTTGATGTCTGTCTGATTAAGGTCAGCCCTCCACAACTCCTGTTTCAGCTGTCCTCATGGCCTTGGAATAAGTTTTGTCTTCTGCCCCTTCCTTCAGGGGAAATCTTACATGATTTACATTCCTCTACCTCACTGACAGCTTTGAGGCCTATTGGTTGCCCTCCACCTGGTTTAGTCCTTCTGCGAAGATGGCTTTATCAGTGTATGGCCAGTGCATAAACTACTGCTTCTTAGAGCCACAAGTGATTGTGGCGTGAGAGGTAGACAGCAAAAGTGGATAAACAGCCCTGAAAGGAGCTTGGCAAGCCCTGAACACACCAAAGGAATTAGTCATTCCTGAACATCTCTTATACTATACACACAAACTCATACATACATACATATACAATATATACTTACATATGCATCTAGGTATTTTGTGCTACAAATGTATGTTCTATACATAATTTGGTTTTGTATATAACATAATCACTAATGAGTTTTCTACAATTTGGAACTATGAATATATATGTGCCCATATACCCCAGGTTACTTGCTAGGGACAGCAAATATTTAACGAGAATGAGAGTATAAAGGAGTCCTTGACGGTCTACAACTTCACTAGGGAAAAGTGGTCAATGAAAAGGTATTAAAACAACTATAAAACTCAGCAATACTAAGGAATCCCATTATAAGGGTATTAAATTCCTTGAATTATTATTATTTTTATAACCTGGCCAATTCTTACCTTTCCAGTCTTCTTGCTTTTTAATCTTTTCCATTTATTGTATATGCAAGCTATTATATGCAAACTATATCATATGCAAATTATATGCATATTATATATGGAAGCTATTAGCTGTTTCTCTAAGACAACCCCTCATATACCTTCTAATAGTCTTTGTCTTCACTGTTCTTGTTGCTTGGAATGCTCTGCTGCCTCATTCCTGCCCCTCAGGTTCCTGTGACTTCTTTCAAGACTTAGCTCAAATCCCATGACTCCAGGAGTGCTTTCTCAATCCCCCAACCTATTAATGTTCTCCCCACACACTCACCCACCCATCCTTCCAATCCTTTCCACCTATTCTGTTTATAAATTATGTCTACCTAATTATTTATATATTTTCTCCCCTAATAGAATATAAACTCATTAGAAACAATGAGTTTATTAAATGTATTTAATTTAAATTTATTATTTAAATTAAATTTTTAATTACTAAAATAGTTTATCTCAGTAAAACAATTGCTATTTTATTCCAATTTTTATTATTTCAAATTACAATTTGGTAGGGTGGGGTGGGCTAATATCTTATACTTTATTCCAAGGTAACAATTTAACAGAAATCTTAAGGAGATATAATATATAATCCTGAAGATATGAATCAGGTTAGGAATGACAGGCACTATGAGAAATATATGTCTTTCTTTGTATCTCCAGGGCTATGTATAGTCTGTAATATACCCATGTATTATATATTGACTTGATCACTAAAAGAAGGTATAATGGGACCTCAAAGCATGACAAAGCTACATTGACTTTGGAATGAGAATTCCAGGTGGGATATTACAATCAGTCCGTCCAGGAGGGAAACATTAGAATGTAGGATGCCCAGGAGTAACTTCTATCTGTGTCAGTATTCAACTTTTTCAAGACTGCATGGAGTCTTTTCACCTGATTAAAAGCTAAAATATTTAGGCTTAATAAATAGCAATCTTGATGTTGTTATATAAATTGCACCAAAACACCCATGTATTTCTCATAGTACCTGTCATTCCTAACATGATTCATACCTTCAGGTTCATCCCTTGAAGATTTCTGTTAAGTTGTTACTCAGGAAGAAAATATACTGAGAGATTAGCCCACCCTACCCTACCAAATTGCAAATCGAAACCATAAAAATGGGACTAAACTAGCAATTGTTTTATTGACATAAATTATTTTTTCTAGTGAACTATTGCCTAAAATTCAGGGTAGCTGCCAATAAAGTCGTAGTTATAATTTATAATTCTCATAATAAAGTTACACCATAACATAATAGAAGACAAGAGCAAAAGGAACTAAAATATGTTTGGAGCACTTTTCATGGAACACAGTATGTCCTTGGGCTAAAATGAGTGCAACATTAACTTTGCCTCTTCCTGTAGAACATGCATTATCAAATGCTCCTAGTTGACCCTTTCTTCAGTCCCTATGCAAAGTAGTTAGTGGTAATGTGAAGTCATGACTGAACCAGGGAGAGTTACACAGAGCAGAAACATAGCATCTTGTTTTTTTCAAGGTTGCTTCTTTGTTGGGACACAGTCATACGAGTCTTTCCTTTGACTTCTTCTGCAAGGAACAGTAGGGATTTTCTCTCCTCTACTTTCCCCTTCAACAACTTCTCAAGCAGCATAGAGAACATTTGAAAACAAAAATGTATACTTACTAAATATATTGTAGACCTCAAGTTTCTTGTGTCTTTTGCTTTCTGTTCCCGCCCTTATTATAGGAACCCAAGGACAAACTTTGAACTAGACCTTTTTCTGAATTTCTTCATATATTGTTATGGATACAATTGACAAAAATAGTGTTGTCCTGTGTTTTGAAAGGACTCATTGGAAGAATTTCACCAAGCATAAGATGTATTATTTTTCTTAGTTTGAAGTAGTGACTTCCAATAAACCCTAAATCCCTAATCCTTATTGTTAGAGTTTCACACTATGTGTGAACTCATTTCCCTTTGAGAAATATGTATAGAAGAATTGCACTTATTTATTGGATTACTTGATGTCTAAGGGAGAGGAGGGAAAAGTAAGGAAAATATTTGGAGCACAAGGTTTTGAAAACATGAATGTTAAAAATTATTATGCATATATTTTGAAAATATATAGCTTTAATAAAATATATATATATATGTAAACACAACACTCTTAAGAAACAAAAAGAGAAGGAAAGCTTGCTTTTTTTTTCTTTCCTTTGTTAATTTTCTTTTTTTTTTAATTAAAAATTTGACTCGTTTTCCCCTAGTTTTAGATTGGGACAGACCTGTGTTAAAATACACACACACACACACACACACACACACACACACACACACACACACATATATATATATATATATTCCTATATATATATATAGACAGAGAGAAAGAGAGAGAGAGGAAAGTAGCAACTTATGAGATACTTATAAAATGTTTCATTTTTCAACTTAGACAACTTTGTATTTGGGGATACATATATATGTGGGGCCATTAGAACATTTTCCCCTGAATATGGAATGTACTCAGGTAAATTCCAGCAAGTTATATGGTCTAGAATCTTAATACAAGACAAATTTAATTCATTTACCAGGGTTTTGTTTTCCTAGTTCCAATCTTATTTTAGTAATTTGAAAGCAAAATATTTGCCAAATCTACTTAAAATAGAACCCCTTTTCTCAACCCATGATTTATATCATTATAATTTTATTCAGAATTGTTATAAACCACACAATCATATTCTATATATGTACAATTAAAGAACAACAGATGAAAGAAGAATTATTCAGAGATGCTTCTATGTATTTTTGTTCAAGATTAAGTTAATTTAATTCTGTAATCCTGACACAAAAGAGAGAAAAAAAGTTAGTTAAAAAGCAGTAGTATTTTAAGGAACATTTAAAGATATCTTTCCCCTAGATCCATTCTTCCTTTCTTCACCTCTGTGTGTGAATATCATGAAAAGTTTTCAAATGCAGTTATAGCTTTAGATTTGCTCAGTTGGTAATGAGCTCATCCTTATATATATTTTTTCTCTTATGAAGGAAAAACAAATCACCTAAGTATGTTGCAAAGTAGTGAAGTATATAGTCCTTACTTTTATCCAGCCTTTGTAGTTTTCTACTCGTTATTTTTTTCCTATCATAAAAGGACATTATCACTATCTAACATCAAAAGATCTAAGAGATACAGGGATGCTAGTGGATCTTTTTGTTTTTATAATGTGTCCCCAAACTACATCTTAGAGACATTCATTTCAGCATGTGGTGATATCATGTGTGCTGCTGGTAAATGCAAAGGTAATTGACATAGTTTTAGACCTTTATATTTTCCCTTTATTACTTTCTTCCTTCCATTACCAAAACACAAATTGCATGCAGGATTTGAAATGCGAACGCATTGTTTAGATATGGATCCTCGAGTGTCATGAATCACAGATATGTATCTTAAATGTCAATAGGGACTGTCTGTGTTAATCCATTCTGTTTCAGAAAAACATGTCCTTGGTATTTCTACTCCAGATTCAATGATGCTGCCTAATTGACAATTTAAGATTTGCAACATGCAATGCCTCTGTCTCTAATCCCCGAGCCATATTTATGTCTCTTGTAAGTCATAAGCAGTCCAAGGACACAGAGGTCTTCAAGTTTCAAGAGCCTGTGGGACTCTGGAATGTATATTAGCCTTTACATATGCAACCTGCTGAGATATAGCAGTAGCTTAGAAAAATATGGTTCTGTTTCTTGATGAGAATAAGCTAAGTGGTTCTCCCACCTCTCCCCCCTTTCATTATGTATTTCTAGTTCAATGCTGTGAAACCCTCTGACAATAAATCCCTGGAAAGCTAGGGTGTGAGAGACAAGGATTTGTTTACTTGTAGGGAAATTGCAGTGACCCCCTATGGTGTTTTATATATGCTTATACTTGGGCATATTTTTGCCAAGGGCAAGTTTTCTCTGCAATGCAATTGTAAAGTTGCTGTAAGCACTGAAATTTGCTACTTGGTTCTTTAGAATAACAAAATCAAAGCAAATGGGACCAAATTGTGAGAGCCAAAGACACTGAGAGCTAAAGTCAAATTGTGAGAGCCTATGTTGTTAGGAGAACAGATCTCTAATAAAGGCAAGGTGACTAGATATTTTTTCCAAGATGGGAAAATTACAATATAGTGGAAAATTTAAAGATTCTGCTAATTTGATCAGTGGATTGTATTAATTCAAAGAAAAAGACAGTAGAATCTTATTGTTGTGAAAGTGGATAGAGCATGAGTAGATTACAACAGGGGAATTACTAGATTGTCTCTCAGGTTCCTCATGTAGAGACTCAATTGTTGGTACAGTGGATACAGTACCGGCTCTAGAGTCTGGAGAGTCAATTGTTGCTTCATCCAAGCTATGATCTGCTCTTAAGGTAGACAAAGAGCTCTGACACTGAACTGGAGATACTGTCCTCCCAACTATCCAGGCAATCCCATCAGTGCTGAGAGCTAATGAACCAAGGGATGTATAGGGAGACTGGCCAGTTTAGGGACCAGATCCAAGCTAAGAGAGATCCCCACTCCTTCAACATCCCCTTCAGTATGGCATAAATGGGATAGATGCCTTCAGGGGCAAGGGAAATGCTGAAAAAAAGAAGTGCAGTTTAAACTATTAGAGTATCTTCCTATTTGTCTTTTACCAAAAGTTTCTAATTTCCCATTAATCTTTGCAGATCACTTTTCAAAAATTTGTTGAGACAGACTTAGAACAGGATTTGAGAGAAATAAGTTTTTGTTTTTTCTTCTATAGGATGACAAGGATTGTGAAGGTGCTTTTCTGCTTTTATAATCTGAATTTGTAAGTTTTGTGGACATTTGAATCTATCTAATTTCAGATTTTTAGAATTATTTTGGAGAGCAACTTGATAGTACACAGTAAAAATAACAAAGATAACTATATTCTTTGACCTAAAAGTTTTATTATTGGGAATGTACTAATTTTTATTAAATTGTTATTAAAATTTAAAAAACATTATTCTATACAAAATTTTCATAGTAGTTTTGTAGGTAATTGTAAAAGAAAAATCATGTAATGGAAATCTAACAATAGAAAAAAGTAATCTGGAGCAATCTTTTTGAAGTAATTCAAAATGTAAGAAGGTCTAGAAGAATGGAGAATTAACTAAAATAATATGTGTAGTATTACATGGCTATATTATATGTATAATAATAAATTAAGAGAATAAATGGATGAAAAATTCAAAGCATTCAATGGTAAATAAGATGATACTAATTGGAATTAATTAATTTAAATGTTAATAGTAATTTAGGAACTCAAGTTATTCCTATTTATATTTATTATTAGGTTTTTCATACTTTAGTATGTGTGTGTAAATAAGATTAATTTAGGTTCAGAATTCACATTCAACAGGTATAGTGTTAAAAAGGGTGGGTACAAGTTGATTATTTCTCAGAATCTTGATTTAAATAAGACATATCTCACCTGGAACCTAAAACCAAGAACTCCACCTTCCTGTTAGTGCCTATAACCAACAGCTGGCCTGCCCTACTGCTTCTGCACTCACTAGTTGTACTAGATCCTTCTTGCTCAGGGCTGCATGCAGAAACTCAGCTGGGCCTAGGATTTCTTATCAGCAAAGTTTCCCTCAATCTTTCAGGACTCAAATCCTGGACTACTCTCTCACTGTCCAAGAAGTGAAATTTCCAGTGGTTCAGCCTGAGGCTACCTCTGAATACAGCTTTCCCCAGGGCTCTCCACTTACTGTGTCAGTGGGGCTAGCTTGGAGTGCTTACATTTTATACAAGTGAATCCTCCATTTGGGGATGTTTTTTGGGACTTTTTGGTTGTTTTAGTAGCCTATTCTTTTTTTTTGCTTTTTTAAAGATCACACTACTATACAGAGTACAGAATGTAGTACAATTATGGAGGAGGGGAAGTTAAAGTACATAATAAATTATATAAAATAACTTACTTATGTAGTGTTTGTTGCAAAGATGCTTTCATCTCTATATGAAAATGTTTAATATTATGAAAATAGTTTTCTCCTAACATGCACGCATCTTAAAATTTTGTGGTTGAACCTCTCCTACTGAGGAAGTAAGAGCTGATAGTAGATAAATGTTTTTGACCTAGTAAGTAAGAAGAAAGTGAAGGAAGACTTTTTTTTAGTCATAGACAATAGTTTGTGTTGTCTGTCTGCCTGAATCTCCCTCTCTCTGTCTCTCTGTCTTTCTCTATGTGTTTCTCTCTCTGTCTCTGATTCTCTGTCTCTCTGTTTCTGTCTCATCTATTTTCTCTCTGTCTCTCATTTCACTCTGTCTCTGTCTCTGTTTCTCTGTCTCTACTTCTCTATCTCCTCTCTTCCCTCTGTCTCTGCTTCTGTCTTTGTCTCTGTTTCTCTTCTCTATTTCTCTCTTTCTCTCTCTCTCTCTCTCTTTCTCTCTCTCTCTCTCTCTCTCTCTCTCTCTCTCTCTCTCTCTCTCTCTCTCTCTCTCTCTCTCTCTCTCTCTCTCTCTCTTGCTAAAACAGCAGAATAATCTTTAAGGTAAAAGAATAGAACAGAGATGAAATAGCCAGAAATTTTATCTAATAAAAAAACAGGAGCCAGCATGAACAAAGCAACAATAAGCAAAGACTGATTCCTGTGGAGAATAAACATTGAAAACAGAACCATAACATCAGTAGGAGATATCAATGGCCCCAAAGAGTCAGAAGTATCAATCTACATATTCATGGTCACATGGTTACCTACATATGCATCTTTTAATGATTTTGTCATGTCCATACTGTTATATTCTTTATGTGTGCCCCTATATACATGCTTTCATATATTTATATTTCCCACTAATATGTGTATTTGTGGGAATAATGTGTCCAAGAGTGATGGTGGAAATGTTGTGTTGCTACATTTTTAAAAAAGGATGTTGCTAGATCACAAATTAATATTCTTTGAACTAATAACATCCTCTAACTGACCACTAAAGATAAATACATTAGTGAGGAACTATGAAATCTACTTTTAGGATAAGGGTATATAAATTATCTTGAACTTGGAATAGCCATTAACTGGAAGACATCCTGAATATTGGGAAATACCACTAGGTACCATATATGCTTTATTTAGAAAACAATTTAAAACAAATTATGTTCTGATGTGGCTTGTTTAGTCTGAATGCTGTTAAAATTGTGACAATGCTGGTTTGGTTGAAAAATGTCCCTACAATTATCTGAAAGGAGATGATAATGTAAGTGCATGAATAGCTTTTAGCTGAAGATCTCCATTTCTCATATTTCTAATCTATATCTTTAATAGAGTTCTGACTGCTGCTATGAATCATTAGGCTTTGACAAGAAAGATTTACATGATTAATTGAATCAATAGGCTTTATACAGTTTAGCAGAATATATTATTTAATTTTCTTCAAATTCCAGGTATTAGACCATCTCAATTCTGCTGTCCAGTATTGTCTTTGGTCTGAGAAAAGAATAATACAATTGAAAAAAGATGCTGTCATGGGAGTGCCATATACCACAAGCCAACTGCAATAATTTTTTTAATTAAAGTGTATTAAAATAATTTTCTCAGCATATTTTATCTAGATGACTGATCCATTGTTATAGCTTCCTTGTTACTTAAGTACAAAAATGAGGTAAGAAAGGCACTCTTCCTCCCTAAGACTTGACAAAGACTGGGATAACATTCAGGACAATGTGGAATAAGGCTATGTTGAAATGAATTAATTCTGTCTCTTTGTTGAAACTCTTTTCTATTCTTTGGCTAAGAAAAATTGCTTTTGTTAAATGTTAAGAAAACCACAAATGTTTGTTTTCATTCTAATCCTGAATCTGAAGGATTTAATTAAATTGAATCAGGCCTAGTTAAACAGATGTTCACTGGCATTGTCCTATAATAATAGCAAGAATATCTGGACATTGTATATAGGAGATGGGAGACATTTTGCAAACAATTTATGTCTGTATGCATAGACATATATGTATAAGTTGTTTATGCACATATTAGAATATCAAGGCCACATAACTTAGTGTATAAAGAATTGGATTAAGAAACAATATTTAGTATATTGGGTGTTAAAGAAAGACTAGTATCTCTGATATGAGGTCTTACAGACCCTTTTCAGTGTTGTTTTTCGTCTTTAGTGTCTACCTGACAGCCAGTTTCTACCTGGGGCTCCAAAAATCTGTAGCATGTTCAGCAACTACATCCTGGGAAAACCATCTCAGCAGATGGGATAAACCATGGGGAGAATAAGCAACACCTCAAAACCATCAGTGAGTTAGGGGATTGTCTATCCCAAACATGTGAAAACTACCCATGTGAAAGAGGTAGAAAAAGAAACATTTTGTTTTAACAGGCCACAAAGATGGCAAAAGGAGGCCCTGCAAACACTTAGAGCTTGGTCAGACAGCAGATGTTGAGATCATCTTCTTCATCCTGAGTTATCTTCGGTCATTTGACTTTAGTTTTACCACTGGACTCTGATGACTGGAAGACAGAGTAAGGTTGGTTACTTTACCTCATTCAAATCCTATTTATTCATGATCAAAAGGCATCACTCACCCCATTTTGTTATATCATTATTTTATTATTCAGTACTTTTACAACTTCATCACTTTATTATTTTACTATTAAACTGTTACCATTTTGTTCTTTGGTATTTTATTATTATTTTATTTTTTTACTATTTTAACTACCTTTAAATCCTGTAACAATAGGCAATTGATGAAACAGCATGTGTGGATACACCAGGGAGCTGCAGTCACAATCTTGCACACAACCTAGTTCATAGGATCATCTTCTCATTGGATTGTTTTAGCTAAAGGATTCAGCGCATCTCTCCATGTTTGAGGAGCCTTCTTAAGCACTTCCTAGGGTGAGGAAGGGATTTTAAAAAGTGCCCTAAAAATTGCTTATCATAACCCTTACCTGCTTACCAAGTCCGGAAGGGATCTTACCCTATGGTCAAAACACAGACACATATACACACACACATATATACTTAAAAATAAAGTCTCTTCATAAAAAAAAAAACCTTTTGCAAAGATGATTCTACTTATGTTATTCTTTGGAGTAGAAGAGACTTTATTTTTAATTTCAGTATCCTCCTCTTAAGATGAGCCCCTGATGATCTAGATATAAAGAGGGACTTTGTAAGCAAGTTAGAGGAACATAATATAGTTTATCTCTCAGACCTGTGGAGGTGGAACAAATTTATGTCCAAAGAAGACTTGGAACTCCTAATTGAACACCAGATGGATAATTTTGACTATATTAAGTTAAAAAGTTTCTGTACAAACAAAACAAATGCAGACAAGATTAGGAGGGAAGCATCTAATTGGGAAATCATCTTTACATTTAATGGTTCTGATAAAGGCCTCATTTCTAAAATATATA
>JAJPUD010002143.1:222679-237528 GCA_023553655.1 Myrmecobius fasciatus
CTTACCTAAATTTAAACAATTTAAATAAACAACAAAAAATAAGTAAAAAAAAAAAAAAAAAAGATGAGCCCCTGGCCTTCCCTATGTCCATAGTAACTCTATTTTGGGGTTCTTTATTATTTGCCTGCCCATTTTTTAAATAAGAGTTCATTAATGTAATCACCTCTAGTCCTGGGCTAAGGGGGGGAGGAATGGTGCCTCTGGCCACAAGTCTTCCTTCAGTTCTCCCCTCTGGCCAAAAACTCCATCCTCCTGTTAGTGACTGCAGGCAGCAGTTTTCCTACCCTACCATTTCTCTACTCATTCCTTATCAGGCTGGTTCCTTCTCACACTTCTCAGCAGCACAGTTGGGTGTTCCTTATCAGCATGGATATCCTCAATCTTCCTAACTCAAATCCAGGACCCCACACCCAATATTGCCCAGGAGGGGAAAGTTCCCCTCCTTGTGTCTGACGCTAGCCACTCGGTCTTGCCACAGTCTTGCTGTTTCAGTGGAAGTATTTACATTTCACAGGGACCAAATCTCCATTCTGATGCTCTTTTTGAGGAGCTTCTCTGCTTTTTCCAGGAGGACCCCAATTGTTTTTGTCGTTATTATTTTATTTCTACATTTGCCCATTTGCCCTATATCATTTCTACTTTTGCCCTGCAGTGCAATTTTGCCTTGTTTGTGGGGCAAATCTGGAGAGCTTGGAATTTTCTGACCTACTTCAGCATTTTTCCAGAATCTTATGAGAATGATTTATTCTTTAAATGCTTGGTAGAATTCACTTATAAATTCATCTATCCCTGGAGATGTTATTTTGGGAATTCGTTGATGACTTGTTCAATTTCTTTTCCTAAAATGGGGGCAGTATTTCACTTCCTCTTCTGTTAATCTGGATAATTTATGTTTTTGTAAATGTTCACCTGTTTCACTTAGATTGCCAGATTTTTGGCAGTTGGACAAAAGAGCTCCTAATTATTGTTTTAATCTCTTCTTCATTTGTGGTGAATTTATGGTTTCCATTTTTTATCCTTTTAATTTGGTTTTGTTATCTTTTTAAATCAAATTAACAAAAGATTTATTTTTTGTTTGTTTCCTTATAAAACCAGTTCTTAGTTGTTTATTGGTTTAAAAGGAGTTAGAGCCAAGATGACAGAGTAAAGGTAAGGACTCCCTAGAATTCTCCCCAAGACTCTTTTAAATACTTTTAAATAATGACTCTAAATGAATTTTAGAGTCTTATAATCCACAAAAAAAAAAAAAAAAAAAAAAAAAAAACAAAATGGGGCAAATTTCCAGGTGAAGAAAGATTGGAATATCAACAAGAAGGTTGTGTTTTATTACAGTGGATCTGGAGTGCAATCTCAGTGCAGACTGTGCCAGCCCAGGACAGGCCTCAGGAAACCAGAAATAGGGCTCCTCCTGATAAAACCAAGAAGATCTGAAGAAAGACATGGGACCTTGGATTAACCTGTGTGAAGTGCAAACATCTCCATGCTAACTTCCCAAAAACACCAAGAGGGAGTCCTGGGGAGAGCTGGGTGTGGCTGGAGCCTCAGCAGGAGCCACAGAAACTTTCAGCTCCCAGACTTCTTGTGGAGTCCAGGTCTGAGTGAATCTCAGCTGATGGGGAATGCCAGGCCTAGCTGTGTTGCAGGGACACAACCCTGAGCAAGAAGGAACAAGCATCCAGTGAGTGCAGAAGAGCAAGGCAGGACTGCTGCTGGCTGTGGGCACTTGCTGGAGGAGGGAGCTCTTGGTTTGGAGTTCCTGGTCAGCAAGAAAGCTGAAGTCAAGTCAGAGGTACCTACCATCCCCTCCACAATTAGAGGTGCTCACACTAAAAACTCTTAATAAAAAAATGAATTGGCAAAAAAGAACCCCACCATAGAAACTTACTATGGGAACAAGGAAGATGAGGGTTCATCTTCAGAGGACACTGACATAAAAAACAACAACAACAACAACAACAACAAAAACTTCTATACCTAAGAGTAATAGGAAATGGCTTCATGAGAGAATTTGTAGGAGAAATCAAATAAGAGACATTGAGAAAAAACTAGGAAAAAAATTAAAAATCATCCAAGAAAACAAGATGATGAAAAAAAGTTAATCAACTTGAAAAGGAAATGCAGAATGTGAAAGATGAAAGTAATTCCTTGAAAATAAGAATTTGGCAAGAGGAAGTCAGTGAAGCTATGAGAGACCAAGAAATAACAAAATAGATTTTAAAAGATGAAAAAGTAGAATGGAATGTGACAAAATGACAGATATAGAGAATATATGAAGAAGGGACAATATAAGAATAATCACATTGCTTGAAAGTTGTGGCCAAAAAAAAAAAAAAAAAAGTTAAGCAAGTTAAGGAGCAGAATTAAAGCAAAGAGTCAGCAGAGAAAGGAAAATTATGTACACACACACACACACACACACCCATCTTTCCTTAACTCTAACCTACTTGGGGCAGGGGAATAAAAAGGTGGGGAGGGGTGGGCGGGGGAGAGATAAAGTAAAAATGTTGCATAGCAGAGAACAAAAGAACAACTTACAAGGAAATAAAGAAAAGATGGGCACTCATGAATATAGTTTCTTCTACTAATACTATATATATTTTCTTGAACTGGTATTTTATGTATTTTGAATCCTCCTTGATGTTCTACTGGACACATGACAATGCTCTTTTTGTTTCTTTTTGTTTTGTGTTCCTTTTCTGTTTTTCTTTTTTTTCTTATTGTTTCTTTAAATAAAATAAATCAAGAAATTATCAAAGAAAATTATCTTGATATTCTAGAAACAGAGAATAAAATAGAAATTAGAAGAATTCACTGATCAGTTCTTAAAAGACATCCCAAGATGAGAACTCCTAGGGATATTGTAGCCAAATTCCTGAACTCTCAGGTCAAGGAGAAAATGCTGTAAGCACCCAGAAAGAAACAATTCAAGTATAGTAGAGCCGCAATCAGGATAACTGATGAATTAGCAGCTTCTACATTAAAGGATCAAAAGACATGGAATATTTTCATTTGTTCAATAGTTTTCTTGCTTTCAATTTTATTAATCTCTTTTGATTTTCAGAATTTCTAATTTTCTATTTAATTGGGCATTTTAGTCTGTTCTTTTTTTAGCTTTTTCAATTGCATATTCAATTCATTGATTTTCTCTTTCTCTATTTTATTCATGTAAGAATTTAGAGATATAAATATTCCCCGAAGAACTGATTTTCCTTCATTGCATAAGTTTTGATATGTTTGTTATTTATTTTCATTCTCTTGGGTGAAATTAATGATTATCTCTATGATCTCTTTGACTCACTGATTCTTTAGGATTAAACTGTTTAGTTTCCCAATAGTTTTTAGTTTATCTTCCTATGCTTTTTTACTAAAGTAATTTTATAGTATCATGATCTGAAAAAACAGAGTGCAGAGAAAGAATAGTATTTCCCAAATGAATATTATTATATTATTAATGCAAAATTTTAAAATACAATTCCAGTGACATATGGCAAAGATCATTAGTATGAGCAGGTTGGATTTATAGGAGGAATTCAGTAAGCACTATGCAATGATATATATTATTATTGCTGTGGTTGTTTATGTCATTCTTGTTATTCTTATTCTTGTTGAGAATGATGATGATGATGATGATGGAATGAAATAGATAAATCAGAAATCATTAAAATGTAATGAAAGAGTTTTATTTTCCTTTCATACTACAAGAGTAACAGAGATATATTGTCACTGAACTTTTTTACATTTGCTCTCTCTAAACTTGTCTTCATATGGAAACATAAGAATAGGGTTAATAGAATCAAGACAAAATGTGGTGACTTTCCTATCTTCAGAAATTCACCAACTCAAAGGGCTACAAACATATGAGGATGAAATTATATCTTCAAATGATCAGGAAACTGCATCGAGGCATATAGACTGGGGATAATTGTGTTGGTTGTTAGGGGGGAAATGATTCCTATCTTGAAGAAAAACAACCATAGTCTTACTGAAAAAGTTTAAGTATTCATGTGAGCATAATGTAAATATACTATTTTAAGTCATAATTGTATCTCTTAGCTTAAAGGAGTGATCAAACAATTGTACTTAAAAGGAAACAAAGTAGACTACAAAGATAAATTTAAAAATCATCTTATAAAATTCCCCAATGACAGATTTAAGTGACTTGTATTTTTCCTTCCTCATTGAACCAAACTCAGTGTTGATCTAAAGATGTAGAGGCCTAAAGCATCTTGTTTTCTGTTAGAAATTTAACCATTTCTTTGGGTTTACAATCTTGAATTTATTTATGATATACCTTCCCATTACACATTTCTGCTGTCACTTAAAGCTTATTAAATCCCCATTGAGATAAAAACATGGATTTTAAATAGGGTTCCTTCTATGGATATCCTGTATTATCTTAAAATCACTTCCAAATCAACTTAATACATATGTAAGTGCTTACTAAGTTCTAAAAGATAGCCTCAAGGGGTTTATAGTCTAAAATTTTAGCTCTTTCTTACATAGGCTAGGTTCAATCTTGATAGTAGTTTAAAAAATCTCACTCTGGTCTTTTATTCCTGCCCAGGGTTACACCTAGGGGGGGAATATATATATATATCTATATATATAGATATATATATATAGATATATATAGATATATATACATATATCTATATATATATATCTCACAAACAGTGTTTGTATGTAGTTTTCCACATTTGTAAAGATTCCAACATTCTTTGCAGGCATTCAGGGTAGCAATCTACATAGCAAATATTTGAAAATCTTGATTTAAAGCAAGAGTTGAAGGTGGGAAAAAAACAACATTGTCACACCTGACATCACTCATCTTCTTGCACTTTATGTCTACTAAATAATATTACCTCATGTTCAAAGTATTCTATATGCTCATATCCACTTTGCCTCATGAATCATTATCTATATTGGTCTTCTGAATATTTATACATTCTACTATCACAATTATAGCATTTTTATCTGAATTTTATGGTAACAGATTAAAAACTTTCTTTTACTTTCCCTAAAAATTAAGAAACTTTTTTTTTCTAGTCTAAAATTCCTTTCCAGCCTTGCCCATTGGGGTGGTGAGTATTAGGTCCATAATAAAGGACAATATTTCTAAGGAAATTAGACTGAGAGGAAATCAAAGTGGTAACAAAAATTAACTCTTACTTTCCTCACCTGAGCTATAATTTCACCTGAGGATAATGCCCTTTTCTTCACTGAAAAAGAGATTAGCATTTTAAAGATAAAGAGGGAATCTTTTCAGTCTCTGAGAAGAGTGGTTAAAGAAAAAAAAAAAAAAAAAAGATTAGTACTCTTGTTCAGTTGTTTCAGTTTTATCCAGCTCTTTGTGACATTTGAAGTTTTTTAGAGTGTTCTGCCATCTCCTTCTATATCTCATTTTACATCTGAAAAAACAAAGCAAAAAGGTTAAGTGACCCAGGGTCACAATCCTAGTAAGTTTATGGGACTAGAATTGAGCTCATGAAAATTACTTGTCCTAATTTCAAGCCCAGCAATCTCCTACCACACCTCTCTGCTTGAGTAAGACTGATTAAAAGTAAATGACTATTGTTAGTTATCTCAAATTAGATCATTATTGTAAAGTCCTTAGTATGGCTCTAGTTTATTATAAATATTATCTCAGATTGTCTTGGGTGAAAAAAATATCTGAACATGGGAGGAAAGGATTATGTCAATTTGAACATTTATCTCTCTAAACTAGAAATGTTTTGATTTAGAAAAGTTATAAATTAATTTTTAAAAATATGCAATAAACTTATAGTTAATATATAACATTCAATGCTGATTTTTCTTCTTCATTTTTAATCTTTTGAAGTTGTATGCTATCAAAATAAAATTTAATATACTATTTTTTTGTGAAACTCTAAAATTTGGGAATAAGATACAATCAAATTCAGAAATCAAATTGGAATTTTGTTTAATTAAGCATAAATTAATATGAAAAAGGTATTAAATATGTCAATTGTATTTTATATTAATGTGTGTGAATAAGGAATAGACTTTATAATTGTTTACATTTTCTTTCTTAAATTTAGAAAAATACCAATATATTAGTCATTTTGTAACTTTGGTCACACTTTATTATGAATACAAAAATCAAAGTCCAATCACAGTTCAATCCCTTGCTTATTTTCAAAATAGCAAAATCAAAACAAATAACAAAACAATAAACACATAAGAAAGCAAAAACATTTTTCTTTATCTTATATGGATCAATCAATAAGCATTTATTAAGTGCCTACTATGTGCAAGGCAATATGCTAAGCCCTGATCAGAGTATCACTACTAATGTTATTATATTCCTCCTCCATGTATATATGTATACATGTATATATGCACAAATAAACACTAATGTTATAATATTCCTCCTATATGTATATGTGTATATGTACACATACACAAATAAACATAAAAAATATACACAAACACCCATGATACATGTATGTATATGTATATATATATATATGTATATGTATGCATAATTTTCTTTTAAAGATTTTTTTGAAATATCACATTCAGGGTTTTTATTTTTTGTGTTTGTTTCATCAAATCCATCTAGGAAACTAATCATTCTTAGATCTTTTGCTCTACATTCTATTTTTTTATACTACTGTTTTTTGATAGCAAGTATCTCATGTGTGGTAAAATTTGGTCTCTTGATTTTCATATGCCATAGGGTTTATTTTTTATTAGTTTCCTTCCATTTTTTCCAAGTTTGCACTGTTTTTTTAAAGTTTCTCAACTTCCATTCTAAAGAGTTATTTTTTTTTAGGATGACAAATGCCCTCTGAGTACTTATTTTCAGTATTTATTTTCTTTTTCCTTTGGAACATTGGCATTTGAATAATGCCTTCAACTTAGATCATGAAATTTAAGTTCAAAAAAGTGAAGTGCTTAAATTTGAGGTGACTTTTTTTAGTATATTCCCAAATCATTGTTACTAATACCTTGGATATCTGAAATGATGGTTTTTCAACAATCTCTTTTATTTTTCTTTTTTGCTGCTCAGTGGGTCTTCATGTTACTGATTGCTTTGTGGCAGAACAGCATGCATTGTCACTTTCAGATAATATGAATTCTCTGGAAATAATGTCTTTTGGTCACCAATCATAGGTAAAGCGCAGCATGATAGTGTTACCACAAGATAGGAGGTTAACCCACAATCTAGAGAGACATGCTTTTGCTATACATCTTAGTAATTTTCAGTGAAAATGTCTTTTCAAAAGTTCACAAATATTTTGAAAAATCTTACAAATTTAAATGGAAACTTTAAAAGCTATTTTAATGTGGTATTCCACAGGGTTTGTGTTTAATTATATTCTTTAAATAAAGTAAGTATGGATTCTTGATTTATAAAATTCAGAAGTATTTCTCTCATTTGTTTACTAAACTTCATCAATGATATGTAAATATATAGAGATAATAAAGAGATTGGCAAATCTTTATAGAGATGTAAGCTAGAATTGTGGGTCTCCCTGAATATTTAACACAAATTGTTACATTCAATTGAATCCTAAGACTCTTCTCTGGGTAAAAATAATTGATAGTTTGATACTGTTAGATTCAAATGATATTTCAAATGTGAGGGCTTTTTTTTTTTAATTGAATAGAACCAGAAGCTTCTAATTGTGACAGGACACTAGCTGTAATCCACTAGAAGGGTGATAAACAAGGTGTACATTTGTTATAAAGGGTAAAAATAAATAAGAGATTTAAGTAGGACCAATGGATTTTAATAAAGATGGATTATTTTATTGATGTATTGCAGCAAATGATAGCAGTAATTTCACATGTAAACTGGAATGGTTGACAGCCCACAAAAGAGTGCAGGGATATTTAAAGGTCCTTTATCCCATAAATCTTGCTTGTAGCTTTCTTCATACTTGGAAATGTCTGATATCAAAACTTGAACTAAGTGTTCAGGAAAGTGTTGAACAATATCCCTTCTTTCTTAAAGTTTCTTTCTAGACAGCAAGGAAGGAGAGTAATATTATCTTTTAATTCCTAGTTATAATTAGTGTATCAGTTCATTTAAATGAGTTCTATGATATTTGCACATAGAATTAGTACATTTGCATGTAGAATTTGTACATTTGCTCATAGTATTATATGTTCATTTTTTAAAGTGGGAGAAGAAATATTAGAGATAGGAAAATCTAGAGCATGTAAAATGGGTCTACATGGAACACAACACAGTGGAATTCTAGATACCATGAGAATACTGGTAATTTGGGGGCAGTGCCTACTAAGGAGTATAGGGAACACTAAAAGGAGAGTGTAAAGAAAATAGAATGGGACCAAGTATTGTATAGTATTAGTTAATTTTACCTACAAATTCCCTAGTGAAGAATATAAATTCCAGATTCTGGCATTTGAGTTTTTTGTTAAATTGGCAAAGATTAAGAATAAAGTATTTGTAATAAACTTAATATTTACTTAAAATAAAGTTCTTAGATATTTAGAATAAGGTTGGGAGTAATAGCCTCATATTTAAAAATGAAAGAAGAAAATGTATTTGAAATTATTTTTCTTTCTATTCCAACTTTCCCCTCTGGACCATTCCTGTGAGAATATCTAAGTGATAATCTCATGCTGTTTTCTCTGCCTTATTAATGTTTAAAAATATTGTAAACAAAAGATAATAAAATCTCCATCAAACTAGTTTCCTGTTTGCCTTACTGAAACTTCTCCTATTAAGGAGAATCTGGAAGATCCTTGACTTTGGTTTCTCAAATTCATATATAGTGAAATGGGAGGAAAAAGTAAATTAATTTATGCATAAGTTATTCTCTAAGATCTGAATCAGTAACATGTCTATGGCATCTGGTATCATAGTATGATAAGTGACTCAGGAGAGATCCATCCAATCAGATTAAGGAATAAAGTGAGTACTCATGTCCATTTATTATTCCAGTTAGCTATTTTTGTTTAAGAAATTTGTTTACTTTTAACCTTACTTTTTGTATTAACTTCCTACACTATCCCCAGGCTAGCAGGGGATATTGAAGTATTTGTTGTTGTTATTGTTGTGTTGTTTTGTTTGTGTGTGCATGCATATGTATGATTTTAGACTTGACTTTAGGAAGTTGCAATTCATGATAAGGCATACATAAGGAATGAGGGAACAAGATATAAGTAATTAATATACTTTAAATTCATTTGTCTTATACTTAACTCGATCCATACAATCCATCTCCATTTTTAATAGGATTCACTTAGAAATACTTTCTGAAACTTAAATATGTATTCTCTTACCTCTTAGCTCATACCCTTCTTGTTAATAGAAGGGGAGGAATACTTACATATCTAAATGAGAATATCCTATTGAATATCCTATTTTTTTTGGCATTCTTGTGTCTCCTGATATACTTTGATGTTTTCTGGAAAAAATAGCATTGTTTCAGACAGGTTAGTTGTTACCTGTATCCTTATGGGTGAACAGAAGTTAACATGCATTTTGCAGGCTTCATTTTTTTTTTTTGCAGGTATGTTCTTTATTGCGAATCTAATGGGCAAACAGTTCATTGCATCACTAGCTGTTGGCATATGGCATCCAGGGGGACAAAGCAGCCCAGACAGCCCATCAGATTAACCATGTAATAGACCCAGAAGCAGTTTTAAAGCTGTAAAACAAAATTGCTTATGGAGCCTGCCAACATGCCAGATGCTGCTATTGGAAGAAATATCTTCCAGTGTTTAGCATCTGGGTCTTATGATTGCCAAGTAAAGAAGAATAAAAATTGGCAACACACTAACTGCAAGACTGATTTTGAAATATAAATATGTTTCTATTTCCAAATACAATATATAATAGAAAAAGGTTCATATCAAATATTTTGACCAAAATTTAGGAGCATATTATTATGAAAGGTGTCTCATATTACTTTTTAAATGCTAGTGAGATTTTTTTTTGTTGAATGAAAGAGAAAAATTAACAAATTTAAACTTGAAAAAGATATTTCTCAATTATTTTCTAAGATATACTACCATGATATTTAAAATAATAATTCACTTACTAATTGAAGATAAATTATATTTTTAAACAAGATGCTGACATCTATTACCCAGTGACTTTACTTTGGCTCTTAAAAAACAAAGAATAGTTCAATATATAAGAAATGAATAAAGATTTTTTTTTAAATTAGGTTTTTAAGGCTATTTCCAAAGTAAATCAAATACAATAATAAATAAGTAGTTGTTATTTGCCAAGTTCACAAGAAACTTTTGCATCATTTATAAGATTGAGTCTATAGCTGATCTTAGGTTCAATTCTTATGATAATTTGAAAAGTCAAGGTCAACCAGCTTCCATTAGCCTGTTGTACAGAATGCTGAAGAAAGGTATGGCATAGACCATGTATAGTTGAATGCATTAATCAAGTGATAGAATCAACATATTCCAGAAGGCTATAGATAATAGGTTTTAAATTGAAATAGCAACACTACCCTGACAAGCCATGTTTAACTGGTTACAAAGACCTTGTATCTACATAGTTCACAATGAAATGAAGGGCTGATATCACTGAATATACATAATTCAATATGGAAAATTATCCCAATCTTTTGAGTTTATGTCTTATCCATTAAGCTTCTGAATATGGTAGAATCAATTTTTCACAGCTGAAAAAAAGACTAGATTTCCCTAATAAATGTTTATTGTTTGACTGATTTGATTAATTAAATTCAGGAGAACTGAAATCTAGTCCCAATTTAGTTACTTATTGCCTGAATGGTATTGGGCAAATCATTTTCCCTATTTAGATTCGTTTTATTTTTTTTTCCCTCTATAACAGTGAAAGAATTGCACTAGCTGATCCTAACATTGCTGCCAACTTGGACATGCTATGTATTCTAGTTACAGTGTGAATAAAACCAATTTTTGTCCCAAATAAATTATTTTTTTATCATGAAACTACCAATTCTTAGCTGTTTTTTGACTAGTTACAAACCTGATCTACATCATCTATGCAATCACTGACCAATTTATGATTCAAAATATTTGATTATGATCAATTTTAATGGCATATAAAGTATTGACTGTTTCTACTCTTTCTACTCACCCTCTTTATTATAAGGGCAAGAATGGAGACATAAATACTAGTGGAAGGGATTCAATTAAACAATCAAAAATTATCTATACAATACTTTCTATATGTCAGGAATTCTATTCTTTTCTAGGGATAAAAGGAGAATGGGGCAATAATAGGGGCAAAAAATGGGGCAAAAAAAGTTCTGGGCCTTCTTAGAACTTACACAAAGTAGTCTAAGAAAGGGAAGGCAATGGAACCCAATAAAGGATTAGAAAAGGCTTCATTTACGATATTTTACTTGAGCAGTTGAAGATACAATTATGAATGATACTTTCATTTTTCACATGAGAAAATTGAGACCCATAGAGATGGGTTATTTTTCTTCATAGGGAAAGATTTTCTGTATTTCTCCACTTAATAAAATTTAAATTAAATGAACTTATTGATAAGTATTGTGAAGCTACCAATGTTTTCATACAGATGAAAAGAAATATTTTTCATGTATCTTGACCTTCAGCGTGAATCAGGATGCATGTGCATGTTCAACATATATAAATTTGTCCCTTTCAATCCTATCTCCAGTCCTCCACTGCATTTTTCCCTGCCATTTTACTCTTCTGCTGTTAGTATGACTTGTCTCTACTACAATCAATGATGTTCATTCTTACATTAGGGTCCCTTCAATAAACATTACAGTTTTAGACAACTAGAAAATGGCATGATAGGATGGCAAGGATTCTTAGGAGGATAAAAATATGATTATGGATGGTGGAGAATAGTAGAGAGTAAAAGAAATGGTAAAAGTCATTTGTGGAGAAAATGTATATATATATAGTAATACATAGGAAATTCTGGAGAATAACCCTACTTGTTTCTTTTACTGATTTCCTCATTAACAACATTAAGACTTTTTTTTTAACAGAGGAAGGGGTCTTATGTGAGCCAAGTTAAGGAAGTGTCATTTCTATCATCTTTTTGTAATGTCAACATGCCCTTTCTAATCTCTTTGATGTCAGCAAATAACATCCTTTATAAAGTGTAGTTAGATTTTTTGATGAATCAAGTAGGTACAGTAAGATTGCTTCAATTCAACCACAGGATAACCAAATTTAATATCAATTATATGTTGTAGATAATGATAAAAAATTCACTCACACAAATTATGTTACATAATAATAAAAAGCAAAAGTAAATGATGAAATTCTGAAACAAATTCCAGATGCTATGATTCAAAATCTAAACCTAAAACTAAGAAGCTACCAATATTTATAATAGTAAAACACTGAAAAAATTATTTTCAGTGAATTTTGGATGAATATGAGAATGCTTCAATTTGGAACTGTACTGAAAGGACTATAAAACTTTGCACATTCTTTGTTCCAGAAGTGCTACTACTGGGTCTGCATCCCAAAGAGATCATAAAAGAGGGAAAAGGACTCAGATATGCAAAAATATTCATAGCATTTCTTTTTGTGTTGTCAAGGGAATTAAGTGAATACCCATCAATTGGGGAATGCCTGAATAAGTTATGGTATATGATTGTATGAAAGATTATGGTTCTATAAGAAATGATGAGAAGGATGATTTCAGAAAAGCCTGGAAAGACTAACATGAACTGATGCTAAATGAAGTGAACAGAATTAGGATAACAGTGTACACAATAACAATAAGATTTTGTCATGATCAAATATGACAGATTTAGCTATTCTCAGTAACAATTACAATTGACTTGGGATGGAAAATGCCATCCACATCCAGAGAAAGAACTGCAGAGACTGAATACAAATTGAGGCATGCTATTTTCATTTATTTTTCCTTTTGTTCTGATTTTTTTTTCACATGACTAATAAGGAATAATATTTTAAAAAGTAACAATGATCCCCTCTCCTCATTATTACTTGACATAGTACAAGAAATCTTTACTATATCAGTTGGTGTGTGTTTGTGTGTATGTGTGTCTGATAAAGTGTTAAAAATAACAAAAGCAGGAAAGCAAAATTACTCCTATTGAATGACAACATTTAGGTTTATTTAGGAAGCCTGAAAGAATCAATGAAAGAAAAAGGCAACAACAGAATAATGAATACAGCAATGGACTTGTGGAGAAGGCAGAGGTTCTAATTCTGTTGCTAATGCTTTAATTGCTCAATAACCTTTTGCAACTCAGTGTCTGTTCTTTCTTTAACAAATGAGAGATTTTTTTTAATCTACCTAGAGGAATGTTATGAGCTTCACATAAGACAATATATGGAAAATCATTTGTAATCTTTAAATTCCCATATAAATGCTTTTTTATTACCAATAGAATAATGAATAAGTAGTCAAGAAGGGTGTATAAAATTACTATATCAAAACCATTATTTGCATAAGATGCTAATGAGATCAAGAAAGACATGAAATAAAGAAAAATTCTTTTCAAAATTACAATAAGCAAAATTACAATAATGATGATAATAATAAAAATGTTAAGAGTTAACTTATATAGACACACTCAGGAAATACATGTACAAAACACTTTTGGAAGAAATGAAGGAAAATTTGAGTAATTGGATTAATGTTGATGGTCTGTATTATTTTTTAGCTATGAATATTAATAATAACAATTTTCCTTTCAACTTAAGAAGAAATTACTTTAAAGCCTAAGATAAAATAAATACAGCTTATTTAGAAGACCAAAAATTAGTCATTTGGATTGAAATTTTTTTTAAATTAGAAATGAAAGAAATTTATTATAAAATAATCTCTAACTACATTTTTAAATCATTCATCGTTAAAAGTACCTGGAAGAGCTTAGCAAAATAGAAATTAAAATTAGTAACTACTCTATATTGAAAACATGGAAGAAATATGAGTGTTGTTACTACCGTAGCCGAATTCAGATTAACTTTCTTATTTGAAAAGAATTTCTGGTTGAATTGGAAAGCAGCTTGGCAGGAAAAAAAAATTAAAAGACTTTGACAAGCACCATTTACCCTCTATCTTACCACAATAAATGCCAAATGGATATTCAATATACAAACAAAACAAAATCCAATAGAAAGTAGCTACAGCAAATACCTTGTAGGATTATTTTTAAGTTCAAATGAGATTTGATACTCTGAAAAACTTAAAATGGTATGTTAATATCAGTTATTATCATACATTATTTTTATTAAAATAATTGTAGAGAAGATGAAAATGTCATCAAATGAAATGATTAATAGATGATCTAGGTGACTGATTTTGGAATATACCTTTTTCCTCTTCAGAGAAAGGCAATGAGGAAAATTGTGAACTCAAAATTTGTCAATATATAATAAGATTTAGTTTAAAAGACTATTATAAGTGAAAACACTTTTAAAAAGGATTATTGAGGTGGAATTTTTTTAAAAAAACACATTAATGAAATGCTATTTTACAAAATGAGAAATTATATTGACAGGAGGAAATCATCCTGATTTTTAAAATCTCTTCTTAATAATGAAAGAAACCAGATGGTAGAATAAAGGCAGAGACTCATTCTCCCCCAAACCCCTGCAAATTCCCTTATTACTCTAAACAAATTTAGATCATCAAAACCCACAAAAAGACAGAATATACCATTTTCCCACTCGAAGATAATTTAGAATGTCAGCAGGAAAACTTTGTAGTAGCAGGACTCCAGTGTGCATTCCCTGCCCAGGTGCAGCTCCAGCCCACCCCAACCTAGCCAAGAAGTAACCATTCTTGGGGAATCTGAATCAACAACAATACTGGAAGTTTCTAAACATCTCAGCCCAGAGACACCAAAGACAACTTAAAAGATCAGCAAAAACAG
>JAJPUD010002143.1:242528-278720 GCA_023553655.1 Myrmecobius fasciatus
GAAAGGAGTTTACTTTTTTCTCAGCAGTCCATGGAAGTTATACAAAAATTGAGCATGTGTTAGGACACAAAAACCTCAAAATCAAATGCAGGAAGGCAGAAATAATAAATGTATTTTTTTCAGATCATGACGGAATAAAAATCACATGCAATATAAGGCCAGGAGAAAATAGACCAAAAAGCAATTGGAAACTAAATAATTTTATCCTAAAGAATGGATGGGTGAAACAGCAAATTACAGACATAATTACTAATTTCATCCAAGAGAATGACAATCATGAGACAACATACCAAAATGTGTGGGATACAGCCAAAGCGGTAAATAGGGGAAATTTTATATCTCTAGATGCTTATTTGCATAAAATAGAGAAAGAGAAAATCAATGAATTGGGATTGCAACTAAAAAAGCTAGAGAAAGAACAAATTAAAAACCCCCAATCAAATACCAAATTTGAAATCCTAAAAATAAAAGGAGAGATTAGTAAAATTGAAAGTAAAAAAAACTATTGAATTAATAAATAAAACTAAAAGTTGGTTTTATGAAAAAACCAACAAAATAGATAAACCTCTAGTTAATTTAATTAGAAAAAGGGAAGAGGAAAATCAAATTGTTAGTTTCAAATATGAAAAGGGAGAACTTTCCATTAATGAAAAGGAAATTAGAGCAACAATCAGGAGTTACTTTGCCAAACTTTATGCCAATAAATTTGATAACCTAAATGAAATGGAGGAATATCTACAAAAATATAGATTCCCCAGATTAACAGAAGAGGAAATAAGTTACTTAAATAGTCCCATTTTAGAAAAAGAAATAGAACAAGTAATTAATCAACTCCCTAAGAAAAAATCCCCAGGACCAGATGGATTTACATGTGAATTCTACCAAACATTTAAAGAACAATTAACTCCAATATTATATAAACTATTCGAAAAAATAGGGAATGAAGGACTCCTACCAAACTCCTTTTATGATACACACATGGTACTGATACCTAAACCAGGTAAAACAAAAACAGAGAAAGAAAATTATAGACCAATCTCCTTAATGAATACTGATGCAAAAATCTTAAATAAAATATTAGCAAAGAGATTACAAAAAATTATTCCCAGAATAATACACCATGACCAAGTAGGATTTATACCAGGAATGCAGGGATGGTTCAATATTAGGAAAACTATTAACATAATTGACTATATTAATAACCAAATTAACAAAAAAAATGATAATCTCAATAGATGCAGATAAAGCATTTGATAAAATCCAACATCCATTCCTATTAAAAACATTAGAGAGTATAAGAATTAATGGACTTTTCCTTAAAATAGTCGGTAGCATCTATTTAAAACCATCAGCTAGCATAGTATGTAATGGTGATAAACTGGAACCATTCCCAATAAGATCAGGGGTGAAACAAGGTTGCCCACTATCCCCATTACTATTCAATATTGTATTATAAATGCTAGCCTTGGCAATGAGACAAGAAAAAGAGATTAAAGGAATTAGAGTAGGTCATGAGGAAACAAAATTATCACTCTTTGCAGATGATATGATGGTCTACTTAGAGAACGCTAGAGAATCAACTAAAAAACTATTAGAATTAATCCACAAGTTTAGCAAAGTTGCAGGATACAAAATAAATCCACATAAATCATCAGCATTTTTATACATCACCAACAAAATGCAACAGCAAGAGATACAAAAGAGAAATTCCATTCAAAATAACTATCAATAGTATAAAATATTTGGGAATATATCTGCCAAGGGAAAGTCAGGATCTATATGAGCAAAACTACAAAACACTCTCCACACAAATAAAGTCAGATCTAAACAATTGGAAAAACACCAAGTGCTCTTGGATAGGTCGAGGGAATATAATAAAGATGGCAATACTACCTAAAGTAATCTATCTATTTAGTGCTATACCAATCAAACTCCCGAGAGATTATTTAACTGACCTAGAAAAAATAACAACAAAATTCATCTGGAAAAACAAAAGGTCAAGAATTTCAAGGGAATTAATGAAAAAAATGCAAATGAGGGTCGCCTAGCTGTACCAGATCTAAAACTATATTATAAAGTATTGGTCACCAAAACCATTTGGTACTGGATAAGAAATAGAGTAGTGGATCAGTGGAATAGATTAGGTTCACAGGACAAAATACTCAATGACAATAGTAATCTAGTGTTTGATAAACCCAAAGACCCCAGTTTTGGGGAAAAAAAAAAACTCACTATTTGACAAAAACTGCTGGGATAATTGGAAACTAGTATGGAAGAAATTAGGCATTGACCCACACCTAACACCATATACCAAGATAAGGTCAAATTGGATTCATGATCTAGGCATAAAGAATGATACTATAAACAAATTAGAACAATGTAGGATGGTTTACCTCTCAGAACTGTGGAGGGGGAAGGAATTTGTGACCAAAGATGAACTAGAGGTCATCATTAATCACAAAATAGATAAGTTTGACTATATCAACTTAAAAAGTTTTTGTACAAACAAAATGAATGCAGACAAGATTGGAAGGGTAGCAGTAAACTGGGAAAATATTTTTACATCCAAAGATTCTGATAAAGGCCTCATTTCTAAAATATATAGAGAATTGACTCAAATATATAAGAATTCAAGCCATTCTCAAATTGATAAATGGTCAAAAGATATGAACAGACAATTTTCAGACGTAGAAATTGAAACTATTTCTGGTCACATGAAAAGGTGCTCCAAGTCACTATTGATCAGAGAAATGGCTAAAATTACAGGAAATGATAATGATAACTGTTGGAGGGGATGTGGGAAAACTGGGACACTGATACATTGTTGGTGGAACTGTGAACGGATCCAACAATTTTGGAGAGCAATTTGGAACTATGCTCAAAAAGTTATCAAACTGTGCATACCATTTGACTCAGCAGTGTTTCTACTGGGCCTATATCCCAAAGAGATTGTAAAGGAGGAAAGGGACCCACATGTGCAAAAATGTTTGTGCCAGCCCTTTTTGTAGTTGCAAGAAACTGGAAACTGAATGGATGCCCATCAATTGGAGAATGGCTGAATAAATTATGGTATATGAATGTTATGGAATATTATTGTTCTGTAAGAAACGACCAACAGGAGGATTTCAGAGAGGACTGGAGAGACTTGCATGAACTGATGCGGAGTGAAATCAGCAGAACCAGGAGAACATTATACACAGCAACAAGACTATACGATGATCAATTCTGATGGACATGGTTCTCTTCAACAATGATGTGATTTAAACCAGTTCCTATTGTTCAGCGATGAACATAGTCATATACATCGAGAGTGAGGCCTGTGGGAACTGAGTGTGAACAACACAGCATTTTAATGCTTTCTAGGAATATTTCCATGCATTTTGTTTTCCTTCTTAGGTTATTTTTTTCTTCTTCTCTTTCTAGATCTGATGTTTCTTGTGCAGTAAGATAACTGTATAGATATGTATACATATATTGTATTTGTCATATAATTTATCCTATTTAGAATGTATTAGATTACCTGTCATCTAGGGGTGGAGGGTGAGGGGAAAGGGAGGAAAAGCTTGGGAAAAAAAAAGTTTTTTTGCAAAGGTCAGTTTAGAAAAATCACTACTATGTTTTGTAAATAAAAAGCTTTATTAAAAAAATAAAAAAAACAAACAAAAAACAATTAATTCCAATACTATATAAAGTATTTGAACAAATAGGGAAAGAACGTGTAACTATCAAATACCTTTTATGATACTGATATGGTTCTGCTAGCCAAACCAGGTAGGGTGAAAACAGAGAAAGAAAACTATAGACAAATTTCCCTAATGAATATTGATGCAAAAATTCTAAATAAGATATTACCAATAAGATTACAAAATGTTATTCCCAGGATAATACAATATGACCAAGTAGGGTTTATACCAGGAATGCATGCTAGTTCAATTTTAGAAAAACTATTATAATCAATTATATAAATAACCAAACTAACAAAAATCATATGATTATCTCAATAGATACAGAAAAAGCATTTGATAAAATCCAACATCCATTCTTATGAAAAACACTTTAGAGTATAGGAATAAATGGGCTCTTCCTTAAAATGATCAGTAGCATCTCTTTAAAACCATCAGCAAGCATCATATGTAATGGGGACAACCTAAACCCATTCCCAATAAGATCAGGATTGAAACAAAGCTGCCCACTGTCACCATTACTATTTAATATTGTTTTAGAAATGTTAGCTTTGGCAATAAGAGAAGAAAAAGAGATTAAATGAATTAGAGTAGGTAATGAGGAAACTAAATTATCATTCTTTGCAGATGACATCATGGTATACTTAGAGAACCCTAAAGGCTCAAGTAAAAAATTGGAAGAAACAATTCACACCTTTAGCAAAGTTGCAGGATACAAAATAAATCCACATAAATTAGCGGCATTTATATATATATTACCAAAAAAGTTCAGCAGCAAGAGATACAAATAGTAATTCCATTCAAAATAACTGTACATAGTATAAAATATTTGGGAATCTATTTGCTAAGGAACAGTCACGAACTTTATGAACTAAACTACAAAACACTTTCCACACAAATAAAATCAGACCAAATCAATTGGAAAAAAAAAAAAAAAAAAAAAACATGTGTTCATGAGTAGGCTCAGCAAATGTAATAAAAATGACAGTACTACCCAAACCAATTTACTAATTTAGTGCCATACCAATCAAACTCCCAAGAAATTATTTTACAGATCTAGAAAAAATAGTATCAAAGTTCCTCTGGAAGAACAAAAGGTCAAGAATTTCAAGGGAATTAATGAAAAAAAATGCTGATGAAGTTGGCCTTGCTGTACCAGATCTAAAACTATATTATAAAGCAGTAGTCATCAAAACCATTTGGTACTGGCTAAGAAATAGAGCAGTCAATCAGTGGAATAGGATAAGATCACAGGATAAACTAGGCAATAACTATAGCAAGCTAGTGTTTGATAAACCCAAAGACCCCAGCTTTTGGGATAAGTACTTACTATTTGACAAAAACTGCTTGGAAAATAGGAAACTAGTATTTAAGAAATTAGGGCTTGACGCACACCTAACACCACATACCAAGATAAGATTTAAATGAGTTCATGATGTAGACATAATGAGTGATATAATAAGCAAATTAGAGGAACATAGAATAGTTTACCTCTCAGACCTGTGGAGAAGGAAGAGATTTGTGCCCACAGAAGAACTGGAACTCTTAATTGAACAACAGATAGAAAATTTTGACTATATTAAGTTAAAAAGTTTTTGTACAAACAAAACTAATGCCGACAAGTTTGGGAGGGAAGCAATAAATTGGGAAATTATCTTTATATTAAAGGGTTCTGATAAATGCCTTATTTCTAAAATATATAGAGAATTGTCTCATATTTATAAGAATTCAAGCCACTCTCCAATTGATAAATGGTCAAAGGATATTAACAGACAATTTTCAGATGAAGAAATTAAAACTATTTCTAGTCATATGAAAAGGTGCTCCAAATCACTATTGATCAGAGAAATACAAATTAAGACAATTCTGAGGTACTACTACACACCTGTCAGATTGGCTAAGATGACAGGAAAAGATAATGATGAATGTTGGAGGGGATGTGGGAAACCTCGGACACTAATACATTGTTGGTGGAATTGTGAACGAATCCAACCATTCTGGGAGCAATCTGGAACTATGCTCAAAAAGTTATCAATTTGTGCATACCCTTTGACCCAGCAGTGTTTCTATTGGACCTATATCCCAAGGAGATCTTAAAGGAAGGAAAGGGACCCACATGTGTGAAAATGTTTGTGGCAGCCCTTTTTGTTGTGGCTAGAAACTGGAAACTGAATGGATGTCCATCAATTGGAGAATGGCTCAATAAACTGTGGTATATTAATGTCATGGAATATTATTTTTCTGTAGGAAATGACCAGCAGGATGTTTTCAGAGAGGCCTGGAGAGACTTGCATGAACTGAAGCTGAGTGAAATGAGCAGAACCAGGAGATCATTGTACATAGCAATAACAAGACAATATGATGATCACTTCTGATGGACATGGTTCTCTTCAACAATGAGATGTTTTAAGCCAGTTCTGGTTGTTCAGTGATGAAGAAAGCCATATATACACAGAGAGAGTACTGTGGGATCTGAGTGTGGACCATAACATAGCATTTTCATGCTCTCTATTGATGTTTGCTTGCCTTATGTTTCCCTTCTCAGATTGTTTTTTCTTGTAGATCCGATTTTTCTTGTACAGCAAGATAACTATAAATATCTATACACATATTCAATTTGTCAAGTATTTTAACATAATTAACATGTATTATACTTCCTGCCATCTAAGGGAAGTGTTGGGGGGAAGGAGGGAAAAATTTGCAACAGAAAGCTTTGCAAGTGTCAATGTTGAAAAATTACCCATGCATATGTTTTGCAAATAAAAAGCTTTAATTAAAAAAATTAAATTAAATATTTCAATAATTCAATATAAATTGTATTTGTTAATCATTTTTGTTGTGTAATTATCAATATTTTTAGTAATTACAAAAATGAAGGTGTAGATAGCTTTTATCAAATTTTTAGATGACACAAAAGGATTCAGGAAGAAATCAAAAAGTAAGAATGCTTGGCTAAAATTAACAAGCTGCAAATTAGATGCATTTGGATTTGATGGAAATATGTGAGTAGATAAAAGTTTGTGGGAAATAATAAATGAGACATTTAAATATAGTCCAATGTGTGAATGTGTTTCCTGAATTTCCCCCCATACCTTTAATTTTATTGTAGTAAATCTACTATAAGGGACTAAAAGAGAAAAGTGAACAAAAAAAAATCTAATTATTTATTTGAGTTGTTTAAGCCCCATGTGTAACTTTTATCTTGTGAGTCTATTTAAAACTATACTCAGAATTCAAGAGAAGGAAAATACTTAAGGCACAAAATAATTAAAACAGTGAAAATCCTAATCTCAATGTCATACATACATATGTACATTAATATATATATATATATATAATACAATATAGTATATGTATACATATGATGGAGATTTAGGCACTGCTAAGGTGAAATCATCACTAATCCTTTACGTGTCCACTACATTTATCCTGGGTTCAATGTCCTGAGATAATCGCTCTCTTTGACAGAGTAATTAGGTTCCCAGAATTATTCCAAACTTGATTTCCTGAGAAATAAATTCTACTTTTGTTTCCAGTCTAAGAAATATGAAATGGAAGGCAAGGAGAAGCAGAGACAAAGGAGCCTATTTTTTTTAATCCAGAATAAAACATATATCCAGTATAGAACAAACATTTAATGATTACTATTATTTGTGAAATTTCTTCAGATTTTGTTGGCATATTTATTAAAAATAAACAAAAACCTTCTTCTCAAGAGTCACTTTCTTTTTTTTAAATTTCTCATCTCCTAAACAAAAAGTAACCTCTTTCCCATCCCAGTACAGGCTTGTTGGGAAGATCTTGAGTTTGTAAATAGATATAGAGAAAAGCATTGCTCAGTCAAAAACTCCGGGGCACAGGGGATCATTTTTTTTTTTTTTTTGCTTTGAGGATAGCAAAAAAGGTGCAAATTGTCGTTAGTATATTCATAGATTTTCATCTCATTGGTCCAACTAAAAACCAAACAAAACACAAAAAATACCTTCTAGATAACAGCAAACAATAAAAGGATATCTACAGAGAGTAAGAGCAATAGCCCAACCCCATTTTCTATTCAATTTAGTTATTTCCTAAAAAAAGTCTTGAGACATTTTTCCTCAAAAAGATTCTTGAGATTTGGTTGGCTCAGGGAACTAAACCTGCCACTTCCTCATCAACTATGCATAAAGAAGCCACAAGAAGCTCCAGGGGGCAGTCTAACTCTTGACTTGTGAAGAAGGATGGATAATATAGTCAAGGTAGCTTCTCTCCCCTGAATCAACTTGAAATGTCATCAGTGTATGTCCTTATTGAATATCCTTCCCCTGCTATGTCTAAGTAAATCTCTTTTTGTTAGCTGTTGAATAATTTACTAGTGTTTCATTTTCTTATAGTATTGAACTAAGATACAAAGGTTCTGGCATAAGGGAGACCCAGCCAATAGTATTATTTCTATTCAAAAGATGGGCTATAGGAAGTGATTAGTAAACCCTTCTATTACATCATCCCAAGGGGATGCTACAGGAGTAAGAAAACTTTTGTGATAATAATACCATGTGACAAGGGCATTCACATTTAGAAGTTATAAATAATAAATGGCTTACACAGTTTCTCTATTCCCTCTCTTTAACTGGATAGTCTTACTGTTGTTGTACAGTATTTATTTACTTATGTCCAGATATTTAATGTATTTGGTACAATTTATTACTTAGGAAAAAAATTAACTATTTAAACTAAAACAATAGATTCAACAAAATATAGGAAATTTTGTAATAGATGATGAAAATATCAATTGAAAATGAATGTAAATGTGCCTCAGGATTATCCGTCTATATGTATGAGAGACAGAGATAGACAGAAACAGACAGAGAGACAGACAGATACAAAGGCTAATTTTGTTTTATTCTATTTATAGTTTAATTCATTCCTCTGCTCTCTTTCTTTTCCCTTCCCCACCTTTAAAAAACAAACAAACAAACAAAAAAAAAACTCCTTTTCTGAGAGATGACTGAGTTTAGAAATCTTTTGGCTCTTCAAATTCCCTACACATGCACACACACACACCCACACCCCCCCCCCCCACACACACAGACACAACCACACACACGAGACAAAAAGTCACCTCAGAGCAGACTAGAAATAAACTTGGAGTAAAGCAGATGTGCTCTTAAGAAAATTTGAAAAGCCCCCCAGGAAAGATCTGACCTTCAAGGGCAGTGGTTTGATCTGAGTGAAATGTAAACACTGGCAGAATCAACAAATAATAAGCCTTGGGGGCAGCTGGGTAAAGAGGCAGTCTCAGCTTTAGAAATTTTCATTTTGCAGACTGTGTGAGGATCCGAAGGCTGAGTAGGAGAAGACTGAAGGGCCTTTCACTGTCAAGGGATGCCCAGAACAGTTTTTCTGACCAGATTTGTTCCAGGATGCAGCTACAGGAAGAAGGATCTAGCACACATTTGATGATTGCAGTAAAAAGGGGCAAAGACCCATGAGCTCTGGGCATTTGCTTTTAGTTCTAAAACAAAGAGGAGAGCTGTAGCTTGTCACCATCAGAGAGACAACAGAGAGCAAGATCATTTGTTGGACAGGGTGACTGTTTAAACCATTAAAATACTAATGGTTTAGAAGTGAAGAGGAGAAGCCAACTTGTGCCCTAAGAGATGTCTTGGAAAATAACAGTAAAGAAGACATAAGGGTAGAGGCATCATTTTCCATATCTCAAGATTACAATTTGATGGCTTTTAAATAACAAAAATAAAATTTAAAAAATAGAATAAGCAAAGAATTCAACCACTGACAGTTACTATGGGGCTAAGAGAGATCTGGATTCACATACAGAGGAAAATAATAGAGATTAAAAAACACTCCTTTTTCAACGAGAAATATCAAAATGTACCAAAAGAGTTCTTAGAAGAACTTTAAAAAGGACTTTAAAATCAAATAAGATCAAAGAAAAAAATTAGAAAAACAATGATCACCAAAGAAAATTATGAAAAATGAACCAATTTGAAAAAGAGAACACAAAATTCAGGAACAAAATAATTTCTCGAAAATTAGGATAGATTAAGGGAAATTAATTATATTCAAAGATAGAAAGAGATCATAAAGCAACATCAAAAGAATAAAAAATTAGAAGAGAAAGTGCAGCATCTCATCAGAAAAAGAATTGACGTCAAGAACAGATTGAGGAGAAACATTAGTTGAACTACATGAAAATTAGTATTAAAAAAATCTCTATATAGTATCATAAGAAATTATCAAAGAAAATCCTCTTGAAGGTCCAGAATGTGAAGGCAAAGTAGAAATAGAAAAAAATCCACCAATTATGACAAAAAAAGATATTCCAAGAGGAAAACTTACAGAATTATCATAGTCAAGTTTCAAAGCTCAAAGATTAAAGAGAAAATATTTCAAGAAACAGGAAAAAAATCATGATACTCCAATAAAGGTTACACAAAAATTAGTAGCTATTGTGAAGGACTATTAAATCTTGGAATACCAAATTCCATGGTGCAAAAGAACTGAGGTTAGTGCCAAAAGTATCTTACCCTGAAAAGTTAAGTATAATCCTGTATAGCAAAAAACAAAACAAAACAAAGAAACAACAACAAATCAAAACAAATAAACAAAAACCTTTCAGGTTTTTTATGACAAAACCTCAAAAACTTAGGGGAATCAACATGTGAGATCTAGGAGAAATGTAAACATTAAAGACCAATTATGAGGGACTCATTAAAGTCAAATTGTTTATTTCATATATATGAAAAATACTAGCAATACTCTTATGATTGTCATCATTATTTGAGTATTTTAAAATAAAAGTTTGGGTTGAGCTGAGTATAAGGGGTTGATTCTAAAAAAATAAAACTATATTGGAAGAGGTAAAAAGCAGTAATTATCTCATACAAATGAAACATAAAAGGATAAAATATTTCACGGAAGAAGCTAGTAGTGGAAAGAGAAGAGAGTGCTGTAACTTTGCTGTTATCAAGAATGTGTTAAAGACAGAACAAAATTATATCTAGAAGAATATAAAAGTCTCCTACATTCAGGAAGACATAAGAGTGAAATGAGTAGTTTGGCAGGGAGAGGATAAGGGATGGCCTTTTAGAGAAGTGGGTAGATTAAGGAATATGATAGCAAAGTAGCAGATAAAAGTAAAACAGAGCAGTGATGAAGGAGAGGGAATAATAGGGAAGAAAGAATAATGAGGAGACATAGGAAAGAGAAAAATACACAAGTTACTGTAGCTTGAAATGTGAATAGGACAAATTTACCCATAAAATGGAAATGAGTAGCATAATATAAATTTGAATCCAACATTTTTTTTCCGAAAATATTACAAAATTGAAAGATGCACATTTTTCAGGGCAATAGTAAATAAATATAAAATAAAGAACAGTAGTAAAATTTAGTATGTAAAAAAATAAGTGATATTAATCATGATGTAGACAGTTAAAGTTAAAATAGACAATCAAAAATGAAAAAAATAGAGAAACTACACTATTTGTCAACAATATTATTCTACATTGTTTTATACCATTTGAAATCTATAGATAGTATAAAATATCTGAGTATATATCTGCAAAAATAGACATAAAAACTATTGAATATAAACATGCTTCCAAAACTCATATGCAAATAATTGAGATATTTCAATAAAATTTCAGTATTTTTTAAAATGAGAATTATATCTAAATAGATTATTTATTTGGTGTCATCAAAATTAAATTACTATAAATATTGAGTTAGAATAACATGAACAAATTTCATTTGGAAGAACAAAATTTTGGTCAGAAATTTCAAAGAAAAAAATGGCATCTTTGTTATACCTCTAATCTTTTTAGGAAAGGTTCTAGCTTGTCTCCCTTACACATGATACTTTGAAGATAGTTTTAGATAGATACTGCTTATTATTTTAAGGAAAACTCAATTTATTCCTGTATTCTTGATGTTTGTAAAATGAATGAGTTTTGTGTTTTGTCAGACTTCTTGTAAACTATTGCGATAACTACAAGTTTTCTGTTAGTTTTGTTATTTATATGGCCCATTACACTGATAATTTTCTTAATATTTTACTAACTCTGCATTTCTGCTACAAATCCCACCTTGTCATATAGTATGATTCTGGTGATAAATTGCTATAATCTTTGTGAATGTTTCATGCAAAAATTTTGCATGAGTATAAATTAGGGAATTTGGTTTATAATTGTCTTTCTCACTAACTTGCTATTCCTATTTTTTTAGGGAGAGGGATGTGTTTTAACTTGACCTGAAGCATAATATATTCTGCTTTTGACTCATTATTTATTAAGGGGAAATGGTCTATAGATTTTTTCATCTGGTTTGTCCCTTCCTGATTTTTGTCAGTGCCTTATTTGTATCATAAAAAGTATTTTTAGGACTTCTTTTCCCTGAGATTTTTTTTTCAAATTGGTTATATAGTATTACAATTAATCACTCTTAAAATACTTGGTAGAATTCATTCGTGAGCTCTCTGCCCTAGGGAAATGAAAATTTTATATTTTTGCAAATATTCATTTATTTCTCTTAAATCATCACATTTATTGGGATGTTATTGAGCAAAATAACTTTTAATAATTGCTCTATCTGTAAGAAATGACCAGCAAGATGATTTCAGAGAGGCCTGGAGAGACTTACATGAACTGATGCTGAGTGAAATGAGCAGAACCAGGAGATCATTATACACGGCAACAACAGTACTATATGACAATTAATTCTGATGAACATGGCTCTCTTCAACAATGATATGTTTCAAACCACCTCCAATTGTTCACTGAAGAAAGCCATATACACCCAGAGAGAGGGATGTGAAATGTGGACCACAACATAACATTCTCATACTCCTTGATTGATGTTTGCTTACACTGTGTTTCCTTTATCTGATATATCGTTTGTGTAGATAAGATTTTTCTTGCACAACAATGATAAGTTTGGAAATATGTATACATATATTCGATTTGCCAATATTTTAACATAATTAACATGTAGTGGATATCCTGCCATCTAGGGAAGGGATGGGGAAGTTGGGGGGAAAAATTTGTAACGGAAAGCTATGTAAGGGTTATTGTTGAAGAATTACCCACACACATGTTATGCAAATAAAATAAAATTAAAAAAAATAATTGCTCTAATATCATCTTCATTGATGGTGAATTTGCCATCATTTTTGATGCTGGTAATATAGTTTCTTTCTTCCTTTTGCTTTTTTTTTTTATTAAAGCTTTTTATTTGCAAAACATATGTATGGGCAATTCTTCAACACTGACCCTTACAAAGCTTTCTATTACAAATCCCCCCCCCCCGCAGTCCTCACCCCTCTCCTAGATGGCAGGAAATCCACTACATGTTAATTATGCTAAAATACTTAAATCCAATATATGTACACATTTCCACAATTATTGTTGTGCAAGAAAAATCGTATATACAAGAAAAAAAAATCAGAGAAAGGAAACACAATGCAAGCAAACATCAATAGAGAGCATGAAAGTGCTATGTTGTGGTCTATATTTTACATCCCTCTCTCTGGGTGTATATGGCTTTCTTCACTGAACAATTGGAAGTGGTTTGAAACATTTCATTGTTGAAGAGAGCCATGTCCTCAGAATTGATCATTATATAGTCTTGTTGTTGCCATGTATAATGATCTCCTGGTTCTGCTCATTTCACTCAGTATCAGTTCATGCAAGTCTCTCCAGGCCTCTCTGAAATCGTCCTGCTGGTCGTTTCTCACAGAACAATAATATTCCATAACATTCATATACCATAATTTATTCAGCCATTCTCCAATTTATGGACATCCATTCAGTTTCCAGTTTCTAGCCACTACAAAAAGAGCTGCCATAAACATTTTTGCACAAGTGGGTCCCTTTCCCTCCTTTAAGATCTCTTTGTGATATAAGCCCAATAGAAACACTGCTGGGTCAAAGGGTAGGCAAAATTTGATAACTTTTTGAGCATAGTTCCAAATTGCTCTCCAGAATGGTTGCATCCATTTACAATTTCACCAACAATGTATCAGTGTCACAGTTTTCCCACATCCCCACCAACATCTTTTTTTTTTCCCCTCCTAACACATGGTAAATTTTTGTTTAGATTTCATGGATGCCATAACCTCATATAAGTTAATAAGAAATGTTTCCTTCTCATTCTGATGTTTCTGACCAACTCTTTGATGTCTCTCTCTCACTTATAAGCTATAATTGTAATTATCTGCTTTCCTGATATGGAAATAAATCTTGCATGACTTTTCTTTTTTGATTTTTTTCTTTACCTGTCTTATTTGATTTTTAAAATATATTTGAGCTGTCCCAGAAATTCTTATCCGGTCTCGGAGCAATTCTAATTTTTTTAAGCTTTAAATGTAGCAGTTTTAACTTTATTGTCTTCTGGGACCATTTTCTCTATCACTGTAGTAACTTTTTATAATCAGGTCTGTAATTTTTTTTAAGTGACTTGCCCCAGGTCACACAGCTAGGGAATGTTAAGTGTCTGAGGCCAGATTTGAACTCAGGTCTTCCTGACTTCAGGGCTAGTGCTCTATCCACTGTGCCACCTGGCTGCCCCAGGTCTGTAATTTTTTAAAAGAAATTTTACACTATGTCATACCTCCTTCCCAATCCAAAAAACAAAAACAAAAACAAAAACAAAAACAAAACCCAATAATTCCTGAGTTGCCTACATTCTCTCTAGGATATTGAGAGGGAGGGTTATTTACAAAATCATTTTTATATAAGTATTGTTAGAAAATTCTATTCTATAAGATGCTTGAATAACAAATTCTCAATTATACTCACCTGAGTTATTCTTAATTACTTCTTCTATTAGTTTTGTAACATGAATTACAAAGTTGGTTTGATGTAAGGATGCATCATCCTTTAGTATTGAATGACCTGGGAAACTATAAAGAAGTTGTACTTGCTTAGAACCTGGATGCAAGAGGATTCTAAGAAGCAAAAATAAAGAGGGAGTCTATTCCAGGGATATGGAAGTTTTTTGAGAATATATAGAAAACTGAGGATCTGAAGATCAGGCCTTTTTTGTTAGAAGGATAAAACATGAAAAGACAGTAATGTTTAAAAAAAGAAGTTGGGAAAACTAATAAGTGAAAATCAGATTGCAGAGTATCTTAACACTACATTATGTAGCTTATAGTTTTCATCCTGAGCAATAGTTAGCTACCAAAAGTGTTAGTTTATATATATATATACATATATATATATATGTATATATATATATGTGTGTGTGTGTGTGTGTATAGTTAATATTTATGTTACTTTGAAATTTACAAAGCACTTTATCTAATTTCCTATTTGAACCTTGCAACTCTGTCAAAAAATCCCACTAGAATCACCTTTTTATACAAATGAAAAAATAGATTGGGAATATTTAAAAATATTTAAAAAAACCTTTGAATTATGATGATCTTTCTTTCAGCAAAAATAAGGGAAAACATAAGAAAACTTGACAACTGACTGGAATTTGGTATTGTAGGGAAAAGATGAATCAAGGACACTCCAAGGACATGAGTAACATTAACATAGATGTTCCCTTGACAGAAATAAGGAAGTATTTTTTAATTCTAAGATCTGGTAATTCAATTTTGAGCTGCTAGAATTAGCTATAATCACTTACTAAACCCTTTTCTACAGCTATTCAGTTCTTTGTTATTTAAAAGAAAAATATCAACAACTAAAAGTTATGAAATAATTGAAAAGATAAAAAAATAAAATCTGATAAAGCTGAAGTAGCTTTACTTTTTTAAACTTCTTTGCTTTTTTCTTTAATAAATTCCATGAGAAATATAAGTAATCTCTCTTTATAACATTTTATGATATCTAATGAATCACAGAGTCACCTATATAAGTGCTATAATGCTTCTAGGATGTGGCCACTGTCTCTCTCTGACATAATTATTAACATTCTTTCATAATCAGGAGTCCAAACACCTTGGTACTTCTGAGGTAAACTACATTTTTTTGAAATAGCAGCATATAACTTGGATTCTCACCTCCAGCAGAGAATACAAGATAATAAGGGAAATAAGGGCGTATCTAATCTTGTTGGATCTGTCACTGGTATGTATCATATTTCCTTTATAGAACACTATCTCCTTTCTTCCTCTGACAACATTTGATTTCTGTTGCTGAATTTTTTTTTTTCCATTCTAATTCAATTCAATTCAAAGTATAATTTTATTAATTACTTTTGTTTCAACAGAATCAGAATTCTCCCAGTATTTTTCTGCCTATAATCCTTCAAGAGAGCAAATTCATAAAGTATTAATTTTTTTTAAATAAAAACAAAGAGGACTAAGAGGAAAAAATCAGCAAAAATTAATATTTTTTGAAAGTCTCAAAATATGCTTTTGAGCATAACTTTTCTTTGTGGTCATACTTATTCTTTATAATTTTGCACATTTGTAATAGTTATAATTCTATCCCTTTACATTGCTGTCATTGGGTATATTGTTTTATTAGTTCTACTCTTTTTCTCTGCATCATAATAGGAACATTTTTCCATGCTTCTCTTTATTTATCATACATGTTTCTTTTCTTTTATCATATTTTTCCATTGACTTTATTTTTTTTCTTTTAATAAAGCTTTTTATTTACAAAAACATATGAGTGATTTTTCTACATTGACCTTTGTAAAAACTTTTTTTCCCAAGCTTTTCCCCTCCTTCCCCCCACCCCTCACCCCTAGATGACATGTAATCTAATACATGCTAAATAGGATAAATTATATGACAAATACAATACATGTATACATATCTATACAGTTATCTTACTGCACAAGAAACATCAGATCTAGAAAGAGAAGGAAAAAAAAACAACCTAAGAAGGAAAACAAAATGCATGGAAATATTCATAGAAAGCATTAAAATGCTGTGTTGTGGTTCACACTCAGTTCCCACAGGCCTCTCTCTGGACGTATATGACTATCTTCATCGCTGAACAATAGGAACTGGTTTGAATTACATCATTGTTGAAGAGAACCATGTCCATCAGAATTGATCATCGTATAGTCTTGTTGCTGTGTATAGTGTTCTCCCGGTTCTGCTGATTTCACTCAGCATCAGTTCCTGCAAGTCTCTCCAGGCCTCTCTGAAATCCTCCTGTTGGTCGTTTCTTACAGAACAATAATATTCCATAACATTCATATACCATAATTTATTCAGCCATTCTCCAATTGATGGGCATCTTTTCAATTTCCAGTTTCTTGCCACTACAAAAAGGGCTGCCACAAACATTTTTGCACATGTGGGTCCCTTTCTCTCCATTAAAATCTCTTTAGGATATAGGCCCAGTAGAAACACTCCTGGGTCAAAGGGTATGCACAGCTTGATAACTTTTTGAGCATAGTTCCAAAATGCTCTCCAGAATGGTTGGATTCGTTCACAGTTCCACCAACAATGTATCAGTGTCCCAGTTTTCCCACATCCCCTCCAACAGTTATCATTATCATTTCCTGTCATTTTAGCCAATCTGACAGGTGTGTAGTGGTATCTCAGAGTTGTCTTAATTTGCATTTCTCTGATCAATAGTGACTTAGAGCACCTTTTCATGTGACCAGAAATAGTTTCAATTTCTTCATCTGAAAATTGTCTGTTCATATCTTTTGACCATTTATCATTTGGAGAATGGCTTGCATTTCATAAAATATTAACAGTAAACATTTAATAAAAGTTTGTTTAATTCATTTTTTACTTTATATAACCTAAATAGCTTTTAATCGCATATTTAGTTAATTAGGGAGATAGTACTGGAAACTAAATACCTTTGACTTGTTAGGGACAGTGGTTCTCACATTAAGAAGATCAAATATTCTTAAGATAATATTACATAACTATTTGGGGAAGCATCTTATTTTACAATTGGACAGAAAACTCATAAAGTCAACAAACACTTATTAAGTAGCTGCTACATACAAGGCACAGATCCAGGCATTGAGTTATAATAATTAAAAAAAGAAAGAATAACTGTCCTCAAATAATTTATATTCTATTTGAGGATTCAATGTAAATGAGAAGAGAAAAATTATTACTTAATTTTATTTTTATTAAATTTAAATACAAGTATACCTGAAACAGAAGAAGTTAACTTCTTTCCCCCAGATTTTCTGAATGACTTTATGCTCTTTCCACATTTCAGTATGTTCATTATAAGTGTAAATTTTTGAGTAAACTACATAATTGGAGATTACAGAAACAGAAAATATTCATTTAAGTAGCTTCATGTACTGATTTAATAAGGACATAAATTGTGGAAATGTATATGGGACAGATTACTGATTGTCTTGTAAGATGTAGACAAACCACATTATTTTTGTCTATCATTGCACCATAATTATTTCATCTCGGATACTTTTACTTCATTTTTTTCAGCTTTTCATGGAATATTAGGATTTTTCTATTAGAATCCAAGCTACTTAAGAAATACACTGAAGTTTATGGTATAGATACATTGAACAATTTAAAATACTTAGTATAGGAGGAACTGGTGTCTATTTGCATGACATTGCATAAATCTTAAATTGCATAAATCACAAATCTCAGCTGAAGTTCAATAGAACAGCATAACTGTATACTAAAATGAATGAAATAAAGAAAAACCCTATATTTAAAAGAACAATATGAATTCACAGTGCATATTCTACATAACTTAAATCACTAAGTATTAACAGTGGTTACTTATATTTTACATCATTTCAAAAAGATAAAAGCTAAATTGTCCTCTAAGAATATGTGACTTTTTTACCTAATCTTTAAGATATTCTGCATGAAAAGATGTTTTGATTGATTACTATCCAGCAAACCAATAACCTTCTGCATCAAAATTCAAGTGCATTACTGTAACATTGAACATTGTTATGGCAGATGTCATCTAGCTGCTCCACAGTTGCATGATTGATTTCACTGGTTTTGATTGATGCTATTGACATGCCCTCGCATCCAAAATTGGAGGGGGGACTGTTTACATTTATGATGAGAAAATGAAGGTAAAATTAGTGAATATAAGAAATGGTAGTTCACAAAAATATTAGGGTACATGTAATATAGCTACTGTATTGCCCCCAAGTAGAAAAGCTGAGAATAGTAATAATCAGTGCAGTTAGAAGAAGAAAAACTTTTTCTAAGCAATTTGATATGATTTGGATCAGACTTTTGGGGGCAAGGTGGTGATAGGGGTTAGGAATGAGAGTAAAATACTTACATAGGCAGATAAGCTGCACTTTTCTTATTTTAAATACAAAGGGAATTTTAAAGCTTTCTCTTCCTTAACAAAACTGACATTTTCTGTCACACATCACCAGTGGAGGGATAAGAAAAATGGAAAAGAGAAATTGAAGGGTTTGAGCTGAGTTTCACCTGGTGTAACATGTTTGGGACTGGTTTATATAAAATATTATCTGATTTTTAGCTTCACAATAGTATGGCTAGGGAGACAAGGAGAGCAGAGGCCTGTCTGAATTAGATTGCAAAAGTACCATAAGGAATTAAACAGTTACAAAACCTGGTCTTTGCAATTTAACAATCATTTTTGTTGTTGTTTTTTTTTTCCTTTGACAAAATGAATGAGAAATAAATTTACTTAGTATATTCTTTGTAGAAAAAAGTACAAACCATTTAAAAAGGGAAAAGACTACAAATATTGGAATGCTAAAATTATATGGAGAAAAAAGAACTAAGAAACAGTTTAAGAGATAGTGAGGAAAGGGAAAAATATGACCATGATGCAAAATTACACAAATATCAAAGAATTAAACCAGAACTAGGGATTTTCAGCTTAATGAAAGCACTGAGAGGCTCTTAGCCAATATACAGTAGCCTTGGCTATTCTTTCCTGGTTCAAAAGCCAGTTCAAAAGCAAAAAGCAAATAGTGAACTCTGAATCCCAGAATAATGCAGGATTTGGCCACTCCCATCTAGGGAAGGAAGTCAGCAATACCTGGCAAGGGCAATGTAAAGCCATTGTCATCCATAGAGGAAGCTTGGGAAAATTTCCCCTTTTCTCTAAGAGCAGAAATCAACCTTTAAAAAGGAGCATAAAAACAAAAAGAGCTCTGACTACAGATAGCTTTTATGGATATAGAAAAGAACAGTTCTTAAACTCTGAGGACATTAAAGGCAAACCGTCTGCAGATGAAGCCCCAAAGGATGATATGAGTTGATCTCCACCTAACAAAGTTATCTTGAAAGAATTCAAAAAAGAACTTAAAAGAGAGTTAGTAGAAGAATAATGGGGAAGGAAAATGAGGACTGTTCCAGGAGTTTAGAAAAGAAAACAAAAATTATCAGAAGAAAACTCTTTACAAAATAGAATTAGCAAAATGTAAAATTGATAAAACCCCTTACAAAATAGATATGATGAAAGGAAAAAAGAAAAAAAAAAGCTCATTGAAAAATAGAATTTGTGAAATGAAAAAAAAAATACTCATTTAAAAATTCAATTGGCCAAATGAAAAAGGAGATTAAAAAGCTAACTGAAGAAAATAATTCACTAAAAATTAGAATTGAACAAATGGAAGTGAATGATTGAATGAGACATCAAGAATCAGTCAAACAAAATTAAAAAAATGAATAAAATAGATGAAAATGTAAAATATCTCTTTGGAAATACAAATGACCTAGAAAATAGATCCAGGAGAGACAATCAAAGGATTATTTGACCACATGAAAACCATAATAAAAATGAAAAAAAAAAGCCTAGATAACATCTTTCAGGAAACCATCAAGGAAAACTTTCTTGATGTCCTACCAGAAAGTAAAATAGCCATTGAAAAATTCACTGATCATGTCCTGAAAGAGACCCCCAAAATGAAAACTTCAAGGAATATAATAGCTAAATTTCAGAATTATCAGATGAAGGAAAAAATACTCTAAGCAGCCAAAAAAGAAGCAGTTCAAATACCAAGGAGCCACTATGAGGATTACCCAGGACTTAGAAGCTTCTGTTTTAAAGAATTGAAGGTCCTGGAATATGATATTCAAGAAGGCAAAGAAATTTGGATTGCAGCCAAGGAACAGCAAAATTAAATATTATCTTTCAAAGGAAAAGATGGACATTCAATGAAATAGGTGAATTTCATTTATTTTTGATGAAAAGACCAGATCTGAACAGAAAATTATATCTTCAGATACAGAGTTTAAGAGGAGCATAAAAATGTAAAAAAGAAAGTGAAGAAATAACTTTTTTTCTTTTAAAAGTTAAAAAATTTACATCCCTAGATGGGAAGGAAATATGGTTAGATCTTGAGAATTGTATTTCTGTTATGGATATGCTTAGAGGATATAAGTATAATATGATTTTATTGTGATGCTATAAAAAAGAAACTAGAGGAGGAAAGGCTATTATTATACTGGAAGAAGAGGGAAATGCAGGTAAAATGGGGTAAAATACATCTCATGAAGAGGCAAAAAAGACCTATTACATTCGAAAAAAAGAAAGGAGGGCAATGAGCACTATGTGAACCTTACTCTCATTGAATTTGGCTCAAAGAGAGAATATTAAACATGTTTAGCTTCACCGAAAAAACTTGTCTCATGCAATAGGGAAGTAGGAGAGGAAAAAGGAAAAGAGAGGCTAATAGAAAGGAGAATAGAAGTAAAAGGGAAAAGGGGTAAGAAAATATGTAAAAGGGAAGAGCTGTATGAGGGAGGTGATGGTTAGAAGTAAAACATTGGGGAAGAGGGAAAGAGGAAAGAAAAGAGAAAAGTATAACTTGGGAAAATAATATGGCAGGAAAAACAAAGTTAGTAATTTTAACTGTGAATGTGAGTATTATGAATTCTACCATAAAACAGAAATAGATAACAGACTGAATTGAAAGCCAGAATCCTACAATATGTTGTTTATAAGGAACATATTTAAAGTAGAGTGATATATACAGATTAAAGTTAAAAGCTTGGAGTAGAATCTATTATGCTTTAGCAGACATAAAAATAACAGGGGTAGCAATCCTGACTTCAGATTAAGCAAAAGAAAAATAGATCTAATTAAAAGAGATAAGAAATAAAACCATATCTAGCTAAAGGGTACTATAGATAATGAAGTAATATCAATACTAAATATATATGCACTCAGTAGTATAGCATCCAAATTTCTAGAAGAGAAGTTGAGACCTACAAAGAGAATTAGACAGCAAGGTTATACTAATTGGGCACCTCAATCTTGCTCAGAATTAGATAAATCAAATCACAAAATAAATAAGAAAGAAATTAGGAGGTAAATAGAAATTTAGAAAAGTTAGGTATGATAGACCTTTGGAGAAAATTGAATGGAAACAGAAAAGGATATACATTTTTTTTTCCTCAGCAGTACATGGAATCTACACAAAAATGAACCATATATTAGGGCATAAAGACTTCAAAATCAAATGCAGAAGGGCAGAAATAGTAAATGCATCTTTTCCAGATCATGATGCAATAAAAATTACATGTAATAAGGGACCAGGGGAAAATAGATTATAAATGAGTAGGAAATTAAACAATCTAATTCTAAAAAATAAGTGAATGAAATAATACATCATAGAAAAATTCGATAATTTCACCCAAAAGAATGAAAAATGAGATGACATACCAAAATTTATGGGATACAGAAAATGTAGGGGTTTTTTTAATTAAAGCTTTTTATTTTTCAAAACATATGCATGAACAATTCTCCAACATTAGCTCTTGCAAAATCACCCCCTCTTCCACCATGCCCTCCCCTAGATGGCAAGTAGTCCAATATATAATAAACATGGTAGAAATATATGTTAAATCCAATATATGCATACATATTTATACAATTATCATTCTGCACAAGAAAAATAAAATTAAACCAGTAGAGAGAGGGAGAAAGAGAGAGAGAAACAAAATAAAATGTAAGCAAATGATGACAAAAAGAATGAAAATGCTATATAGTGAACCACACTAAGTTCCCACAGTCCTCTTTCTGGGTGTAGATGGCACTCTCCATCACTGAACAATATGAATTGGTTTGAATAATCTCATTGTTGAAGAGAACCATGTTTATCAGAATTGATCATTTTTTAATCTTCTTATCATGTATAATGATCTTCTGGTTCTTCTCATTTCACTTAGTACCAGTTCATGTAAGTCCCTTCAGGCCTCTCTGAAATCATCCTGCTGGTCATTTCTTACAGAACAATAATGTTCCATGACATTCATATCCCATAATTTAATCAGCCATTCTCCAATTGATGGGCATCCACTCAGTTTTCAGTTTCTAGCCATTACAAAAAGGGCTGCCACAAACATTTTTGCATATGTGGATCTCTTTCCTTCCTTTAAGATCTCTTTGGGAAATAGGCCCAGTAGAAACACTGCTGGGTCAAAGAGTATGCACAGTTTGATAACTTTTTGAGCATAGTTCCAAATTGCTCTCCAGAATGCCTGGATCCATTCAGTTTCACCAACAATGTATTAGTGTGTCAGTTTCCCCACATCCCCTCCAACATTTGTCTTTATCTTTTCCTGTCATCTTAGCCAATCTGAGAGGTATGTAATGATATCTCAGAGTTGTCTTAATTTGTATTTCTCTGATTATAGAGCACCTTTTCATATGACTAGAAATATCTTCAATTTCTTCATCTGAAAATTGTCTGTTCATATCTTTTGACCATTTATCAATTGGAGAATAGCTTGAATTCTAATAAATTTGAATTAATACTCTATATATTTTAGAAATGAGGCTTTTATCAGAATTTTTGAATGTAAAAATGTTTTTCCAGTTTGTTGCTTCCCTTCTAATGTTGTCTGCATTAGTTCTGTTTGTACAAAAACTTTTTTAACTTAATATAATCAAAATTATCTATTTTGTGATTAATAATGATCTCCTGTTATTCTTTGGTCACAAATTCCCTCCTCCTCCACAGATCTGAGAATTAAACTACCCTATGTTCTTCTAATTTGTTTATAATATCATTCTTTATGATCTAGACCATGACCCCATTTTGACCTTATGGTGATATATGGTGTTAAGTGTGGGTCAAAGCCTCATTTCTGCCATATTTACAATTTTCCCAGCAGTTTTTGTCAAATAGTGAATTTTTGTCCCCAAAGCTGGGGTCTTTGGATTTGTCAAACACTAGATTACTATAGTAATTGACTATTTTGCTCTGTGAATATAACCTATTCCACCAATCAATCACTCTATTTCTTAGCCAGTAGCAAATGGTTTTGATAACTGCTTCTTTATAATATAGTTTTAGATCTGGTGCAGCTCAGTCACCTTCATGGCAATGCAGTTCTTAGGAAACATTTTGTATTGTTAGATGCTTACTTGCCTAAAATTGAGAAAGAAAATGAACAAATTGGTTATGCAATTTAAAAAGCTAGAAAAAGAACAAATCAAAACACCCAATTAAATTTCAGATTTGAAATTCTGAAAATAAAAGGAGAGATTAATAAAACTGAAAGAAAAAACGGCTATTGAACTTATAGGCAAAATTAAGAGTGGTTTCATGAAAAAAAAACAATAGATAAACAATTATTAATTTGATTAGAAAATGGAAAGAAGAAAATTAAATTGTTAGTATCAAATATGAAAACAGTGAACTTTCCACCAATGAAGAGAAAATTCTAATCATAATTAACCTTTTTGCCCAACTGTATGTCAATGAATGGGATAATCCAAGTGAAATGGATGAATATTTAGAATTGCCCAGATTAGCAGAAGAGGAAATAAATTACTTAAACAATCCTCTTTTAAAAAAAGCAATGGAACAAGCTCTTAATTAGCTTCCCTAAGAAAAAATGTGCATGAACAGATCAATTTACATGTGAATTCTGTCAAACACTTAAAGAACAATTAATTCTAATACTATGCAAACTATTTGGAAAAATAGGGAAAGAACAAGTTCTACCAAATTCCTTTCATGACACAGATATGGTGCTAATACCTAAACTAGGTAGGGTCAAAACAGAGAAAGAAAATTATAGATCAATTTTCCTAATGAATATTTATGCAATAATCTTTTTTAAATTGTATTTTATTTGTAAAACATATGTATGAGTAGTTCTTCAACATTAACCCTTTCTGTTACAGATAGCTTTCTGTTACAGATTTCCCCCCCCAACCCCCCACCCCTCCCCTAGATGGCAGGATATCAACTACGTGTTAATTATGTTAAAATATTTGGCAAATTGAATATATGTATACATATTTCCAAACTTATCATTGTTGTGCAAGAAAAATCGTATCTACATAAAATACATATCAGATAAAGGAAACACAATGTAAGCAAACATCAATCAAGAGTATGAGAATGTTATGTTGTGGTCCACATTTCACATCCCTCTCTCTGGGTGTATATGGCTTTCCTCACTGAACAATTGGAAGTGGTTTGAAACATTTCATTGTTGAAGAGAGCCATGTCCATCAGAATTGATCGTCATATAGTATTGTTGTTGCCGTGTATAATGATCTCCTGGTTCTGCTCATTTCACTCAGCATCAGTTCATGCAAGTCTCTCCAGACCTCTCTGAAGTCGTCCTGCTGGTTGTTTCTTACAGAACAATAATATTCCATAATATTCATATACCATAATTTATTCAGCCATTCTCCAATTGAAGGGCATCCATTCAGGTTCCAGTTTCTCTAGCCACTATAAAAAGGGCTGCCATAAACATTCTTGCACATGTGGGGCCCTTTCCTTCCTTTATGATTTCTTTGGGATATAAGCCCAATAGAACTTATGCAATAATCTTAAATAAACTATTAGCAAAAAGATTACAGTGTTATTCCCAGGATATGTCATGACGAAGTGGGATTTATACCAGGAATGCAGAGCTACTTCAATATTAAGAAAACTATTAGCATAATTGACTATATCAATAGTCAAACTTTCAAAAATTCATATGATTATCTCAATAGTTGCAGAAAAAAGCATTTGATGAAATCCAACACCCATTCCTTTGAAAAATACTAAAGAGTATAGGAATAAATGGAGTTTTCCTTAAAATGGTCAGTAACATCTATTTAAAACCCATCCTCAAAGATCATATGTAATGGGGATAAAGTAGAACAATTCCCAGTATGATCAGGAGTCAAACAAGGTTGCCCAATATCACCATTTCACATTGTATTAGAGATGTTAACTTAAATAATAAGAGAAAAAAATAAAGTAATTAGAATAGGTAATGAGGAAATCAAATCACACTTTGCAGATGATATGATGGTATACGTAAAGATTCACAAGTTTAGCACAATTGCAGGATACAAAATAAATCCACATAAATCATCAGTATTTCTGTATGTTATGAACACAATCCAGCAGCAAAAGATACAAAGAAAAATTCCATTTAAAATAATTGTAGATAAAAATAATGTTTGGAAGTCTACCTGCCAAGGCAAAGTCATAAACTATATGAAGACAAATACAAATAAAATCAGATTTAATCAATTGGAAAAAAAATATCCATCACTCATGGGTAGACTGAATTAATATAATAGCAATGACAATACTAGGTAAATTAATCTATTTATTCAATGCCATATCAATAAAACTCCCAAGAAATTATTTTATAGAGCTAGAAAAAAATAATAACAACATTTATTTGTAATAACAAAAAGTCAAGAATTTCAAGGGAAGTAATGAAAAAAAAATGCAGATCTAGGTGGCCTAACAGTATCCAACTTAAAACTATATTACAAAGCAGTGGTCATGAAAACCATTTGGGACTGCCTAAGAAATAGAGTAGCCAATCAGTGGTATTGGTTAGGTTCATAAAACATAATATTTAATAACTATAGCAATCTAGTGTTTGATAAGCCTAAAGAACTATTTGACAAAAATTTCTGAGAAAATTAGAAATTGGTATTGTAGAAATGGCAGAAATTGGACATTGATCCACACCTAACACCTTATACCAAGATAAAATCAAAATAGCTTCATGATTTAGACATAGAGATACTCTAAGCAAATTAGAAAAACAAAAGATAATTTGTCTCTCATATCTGTGGAGAAGAAAGGAATTTGTGGCCAAAGAGGAACTGGAGTACATTATAGAATACAAAATGTATAATTTTTATTATATTAAGTTAAAATTTTTTTATATATAGAAAACCAGTGCAGACAAGATTAGAAGGTAAGCAATAAAATTAGAAAAAAAAATTTACATCCAAAGGTTATGATAAAGGCCTCATCTCCAAAATATGTAGAGAATTGACTCCAAATTATAATAATTGAAACCATTCTCCAATTGATAATTCATCAAGTAATATGAACAGACAAATTTCAAAATAAGAAATTAAAACCATCATTAGTCATATATGAAAAGATTCTCTAAATCACTATTGATCAGAGAAATGCAAATTAAGACAATTTTGAGTTACCATTTGACACCTCTCATATTGCCTAAGATGATAGTAAAAGATAATCATAAGTGTTGGAAATGATGTAGGAAAAATGGAACACTAATACATTGTTGTTTGAGTTGTTAACTGATCAATCATTCTGGAGAACAATTTGGAACTATGCCCTAAAGACTATCAAACTGTGCATAGTCTTCAATCCATCAGTGTCTCTACTGGCCCTGTATCCCAAAGAGACCATAAAAAAGAGAAAAGGACCCACATATGCAAAAATGTTTGTAGTAGCAAGGAATTGAAAAATGAGTGGATGCCCATCAGTAGGAAAATGGCTTAATAAGATATGGTATATAAATGTTATAGAATATTATTTTTCTATAAGAAATGATTAACAGGACAATTTCAGAGAACCCTGGAGAGATTTACATGAACTGATGCTAAGTGAAATGAGCAGAACCAGGAGATCATTGTACACAGCAACAGCAAGATTATATGATAATGAATTCTGATGGACTTGGCACTTCTAAACAATAAAATGATTCAGATCAATTCCAATGGTTTTGTAATGGAGAGAGCCATGTGCACCCAGACACAGGAATGTGGGGATTGACGGTGCATTATAACATAGCATTTTCACTTTTTTTGTTACTGTTTGTATTTTGTTTTCTTTCTCACTTTTTCCCTTTTTGATTTGATTTTTTTTGTGCAGCATGATAATTGTGGAATATAAATATATATATACATATAAAAGAATTGCATATGTTTAACATATATTGAATTATTTATCATCTAGGGAAGAGAGTGGGGGAAATGGAGGGAAAAATTTGAAACTGAAGGTTTTGTAAAGGTGAATGTTGAAAATTATCTATGCATATGTTTTGAAAATCAAAAGCTTTAATAAAAAATAAAATTGAAAAAAGAAAAAGCAATAGTATAAAGATAAATAAAGAAAATTGATTAATGTTATTTTGTCTGTTAGAAGAAAGATTTAAGCAATGCTATACTCCAAACATTTTTTTTTACATCATCAACACCAATTAAATGGGATCATGTCACAGAAAGCACTACATTATTTTTTTATAGGAAGCCGTTTATGAAAACAATCACTCTGACCATTGACAATTATTGAACTGCAAACATTTCTACATTCAAAAACCGTTTGGCATGACTCTCAAGAGTATTCCAATCCTGCTTGCTGATTTTTATTTTCTAAGGAAGTTAAAGGAGGGGCCAAGAAATGTGAAAATATTTCTATAGAAATTGGAATTGCAAATATCTTTGACTAGGAACTAGATAAATGGTAGAGTTAAATGCTGTCCTAGAAATCATCTTCTTCAATTACCATTTCAACTAGAATTACTAATACTAAGTGGTTAAATTAGGCAATATATGTAAAGTACTTTGAAAACCTTAAATAACTACAGATATGTTACTTATTATTAAGAGTGACTTACAACACATTCATAGTAAACTTAATTTGAAGGTTATCTCTAAATTAGCTGTTTAAAATTCAATTTGTTAGTTACATAGACAAAACTGAGAACTATACAAAGCAAACCGAAAATTCTGTATGGAATGTTAATGTAGGCATGGTGAACTTATCCACTCTTAACCTTAAAACTAAGCTAAAGATAAATTACAGGTTTCTTGGAAATTTAAATTCCTTATCACAATCCTTTTTCTTTTATTTTGCTAGTAATTCATCTTTAATTTGATTTTTAAAAAATGCATGTTGTGTAGTTGTACTAAAATATTAAACTAAAATTTGAAAATTATAGATTAATTAATATCTTATTAGATGGAGACAATATTAATTTTGAAAATATTGGAGACTGGTTCACTTAAATGCATAACTAATTAGAGAAAAGACCAATCAATAAATCCATCTAGAAGGCAGACACTGCGATTGGCTATCATTATACAAAAATCAAAATAAGACAGGCTTTGCTCTCAACAAAATTAAAAGTTATGTTTAAAATACATGTTCATTGATGTCTTATGCCATTTTAGTTATCCCCATTAATCTTTCTCCTCTAAGAGAATCATGTCATATAAGAAATATTTTTTGAAAGAGGAAAAAAAAATAACATGATTTATATATAGAGAAAGTCCACAAAAAGGTATAATGTGTAAAACCTATGAACCTACCACCTCCACAAAGGGCAGGTTGATGCATCCTCTTCTATCTCTTTATTTCAATTATTCTTTATAATAATCTTTATAATTTTGTTATGATTTTTGACTTTTCTGTTGTGTGATTGTTCTTTTTATTTACTTTTCTGTAGTTATTGTGTAAATGTTTTTCTTGTCTCTACTTATTTCACTCTATACCAGTCTATGTAGATTTTTCTGTGCTTTTCTTGTCACATATATAATATTACAAATATCATTTCTTATAATATAGTAATATATTACTTTCAAGTAACACATTTTATATACTTATTTATCATTTGATGGCCATCTATTCCCCACTCTCAATTTTTTTATCACACACACACACACACACAAACAAACAAACAAAAACACTGATATAAATATTTTAGGGTATAAGGGAACTTTTTATTGATCACTTCCTTCCAGTAAGCTCAATAAGGGAATCTCTGAAATCTTACATTTGAGGTTGATATAAGATTGACAGAAAACTGATGAGCTTTATTGTTATGTAGTCATTTTAATTTAGCCTTGTAATTTTTAATTACGGAAAATGGATTTCTAGTTAATTTAATTTAAAATACTAAAATATCTTTAATGAATATATTTTCTTATTTCTTAGGATTTTCCAAGTATACAATCATAGCATCAACAAATTATCTGCTCTTTATCTATCTTTACACCATTACTTTCTTTTTCCTACCTTATTGCTATTGTTAGCATATCCAGGATTTAATCAAATAATAGTGGTGAGAATAGACATCCTCACTTTGCCTGTATTTATTAGAAAATGTTCTGATGATTCCCTATTGAACATGATGTTTGCTTCTTGTTTTATTCCAATGCTTTTTACAGCACAAAAGACTGCAGTATTTGTCAAAGGCTTTAACTGAATCCTTTGTGATGATCCTATGATCTTGGATGTTTTGTTTTTTAATATGATTAAGTTTATTGTTTCCCAAATGTTGAACCATCCTTACATCTCTGATGCAAATCTCACTTGGCTATAATGAAGGATTTCTTGAACAATTTTCTGTAACAGGATAAGATTTTGTTGAAATTTTTGAATTGATGTACATTAATTATAATGATCTTTAGCTTTCCTTCTTTGTTTATCATTTCCTGGTTTAGATATTAAGACACTATTTTTCTTCCTAAAGCATTCTAGAAGACTATTTTCTTCCTCTGTTTTTCAAAATAATTTGTGAAATATAGGTATGATTTTTTTTTTGTTTGTTGGTTATAGTTCTTCTGTGAACTAATCAGGACCAGGAGAGCTTTTTATTTGCTTGTTTTTTGTTGTCAGGCGTTGTTGTTGTTGTTTTGCTTTTAGTAGTTCCTCTATACATTACTACATATCTTTCCTTTTCTAAGATTGTGTTATTTAAGATCTATAACTGGACTTCTAATATTTTGAGCATTTTATCCTTTTAGAGATATTCCTCTATTTCTTTGGTTTTCTCAGTTTTGATAACATAAAATGGCATAACGTGTTCTGATTATTCTTTTTTCTTTCTTCTGGTTTTGGAACTTACAAACTATTAAACACCACCTCCCTCTTCCCTTTTCCCTTGGAGAGTGAGATGGTACGGAAAATTCTTTTCTGAAAAGTGCGAAAAGTGATAGAGGAGAGAGGGGAAAATAGTATGTAACTTGAATTTTACCTGCTATTTATAAGTAAAAAGAGTCACACTGAAGGAGATTTGCTTTCCTTTTTACCCGATTTCTACTGCAGAGATTCTTGTCATCTATTGATAATTCAGGACTTTAAATGTGTTATCCTAAAATTAGTGCAGTCATGAAGTTGATTTATTATAGTCATGCAACAGGATTGTCTGTTTTTGCTTTTTTCAGGTTCAATAAACTATGAAAGACAGAAAAATATCTTTTTTTCTGAAAGGAAGATTACTACTTATACCTTAAAAATATTAATTCTTAGAAACCAAAAAGAAATACTCCAGATTGCTGTCAGATTGACAAAAGACTAAGAAGCTAACAGCCATGCAATCTTTTTGGTTTAGCCTTGTATTTTTTAATTACTGAAGGCTAGGCTTCTAGTTGACTGAATTTAACATACTGAAATCTCTCTAAATAAAGGTACCTTTTGTTCCAAATTATAGACAGTCATAATCCAGATGACAATATAATACTTCAGCAGCTGATTCTGAAAAGTATATTCAGGATGCATTCCAGTGCTATTGGTAACAGTGTATTTCACTGCAGATAAGCTCTGAATAAATAACATGCTTGATGCTTCTAATTCCTTAAATCAACATAAAAACCTTGCAAGCTATTTCATGCCAGGTTTGACAGGTGGTGATAATGTTTGAGAAGTCACAGGATATACTGTAGTCAGTTGTGAATAGGGAAGCATTTAAGGTGTGCTAAGAAAGGGTGCTAGATGTGAATGAGTAAGTTAAAATGAAGTGTTTTGTAACATACTATGTTGTAGATCTGGCTTTTAGCTGCCTTGAAATACTTTCCATTTTTTGAAAGTTATAAGGGCTCAACAATGCATAAAATGGCATTCAGATGAAAATATGAATTGTAATTGTACAAAATTAGAAGGATTTGATGGGAAAAACAAATGCTTTATTATTTTTTTAATCTTCAATCTCATTTCCTTTGTGAAAGTCTATAACTCCCCAGCTTTATATTTTCTACTAATTAGAAGTTTTGATTTTTTCTCCATATGTATCATGGACCTCCAATTGTCAATATGTATATGTATGTACACACAAACACAAATACACACACACACATAAACATCACTCTATTCTTTGTTCTCTTCAGTTCAGGCAAAATGAAGTAAGATGTGTCTTTTCTATATGGATATCATGCAATTGGAGTAATTAAAATATGTTCTTATGAAGCAATTTTGTGTATCATGGATAAATTCTGGGTATAAAGAAGGCACTTAAATATGGATTGAATTGAAAATTTCTTTTAAAAAGAAACATTTAAAATAGGTTCCTCTTAGTAAATAGGAAATGAAAGCAAAGTTCTAATTGGGAAAAAAAAAGACTCGCTATTAATAATGAGGTAAAAATTAAAAGCCCAAACATACAACAATATATTTTCAGTTCTTCAAGGCTACTTTACAGAAAAGTAATGGGAATTACTATGTTTATTGGAACTGCAAGGCAGCTATTAATCTTTTGTTTTTACTTTTGGTGTTTACTTTTCTATTATTAACTAGAATGATCTGACCAAACATTCATATTTACTTTATGATCATTAATTCTGAATTTACACTATGGAGACACTAGGAGCTCTAGGATGATCTGAGCAGTCAAACATTTGTTTTTTTCTTTATGATCATGAATCATGAATTATGAAGAATTTCACATTAATCTTTAACATTGCTTAAAAATAATTGATACCCATAATTTATGTGAACAGCCAATTAGTAAATTATTCACTTTCTCTAAACCACCTCAACATTTAACCCCCATACCCCGATAAAAGGGACAAATGCCTGAATTAAAGTATTTACATCTAAATTCATAGGCAAAAGCAGACAGCACCCTGAGGAGGCAAGGTACCTACAAATTAAAACCAGAGAACCCAATCCCTTAAGTGCTCATTCACTTAAAAATACCAGTCCTCTCCCAGTAGTCCCTTATAGGCAATTTCCTCTTCTTACCCCCAGGTGTTTATTTTGGGATCTCTGATGACCACTGCTACATAGGATCTTTTGGAACAATAATCTTTCCCATACCTCAAATTTTCAAAAAATTAAAAAACTATAAAGTGGTAAATGTTGAATCTAAACAGCTACTCAGAGGAAGCATAGTAGTTAAAAACAGGCTTCCTTTTCACTTGAGCTAGATATGTCAATTATCCCCTCCTTTCTCCAATAAAGGCTTTAAAAAGTAGGTACCTCTCACCTGTGAGAAATGGTGTTAAATTCTACCTAGTCTTAAGGGGAAAAGGTAGAGGGCAGAGATCAATCAGGATAGGGCTCCAATGTTAGTAACACTGCATTAGGTCTGAAGAATAGGGAAGAAAATCCATCTTGTGTGACTTTTGTCCCCTCAGAGTATACTCAAGTCAGATATTCAAGCCAGTAAGCACAATCACTCTCAGTGAGAAGAGATGAAAGCATCCCAGAAAACTAACGTTGAGGTTTTACTGATTAGCAAAAGATGTGAAAATGATTTGGTGCACACCAAAACATCAGAAATAGGGAAAATAACAAGCATCACTAAAAACCCACAAGCAGAAGCAAATAAATCAAAAGCTAAATTAATTTTGGGGAACTAAAGAACCAGAAACAAAAGGGGAGAAATGGTAGGAATAGTGAGTAGAACTTTTAGATTTCAAATTAAGTTATAAAGCCATAATAATCAAAATTATTTGCTAATGATTAAAAATTAAAATGCACATCACTGTGTCATTCAAGATAATGAAATTTCAGGAATAATTTAGTTCAATAATGGAATGTTTGATAATTGTAAGGATTGTGGTGTTGCAGTTAAAACAGGACTACCTAATTAACTTGTAGAGATCTTTCTTTTTTTGTGACTCTATTGTCCCACTGGCAAGAAGACTTTCATTGTTATGCACATATGCCTGCCAATCTGGGCCACTATTCTGCTTTCTGGCCAATGGGTGGAAAAGTGGCATTAAAGGAAGCCACATGTGATTCTATTCCTGACTGAATAACTGTCTACTCTTCCTATACTGTGCTAGGTTGGGAGAATCAACAGGTCATTCTTATTCCATCCTACTGAAGATTTTACATGTCATTTTGTCCCTCCCTAGACTCTACTTTTCATGATGTCACAGAATGCAGTTGCAATGTGCAATGATATAATTTATATATATATATATATATATATATGTGTGTGTGTGTGTGTGTGTGTGTGTGTGTAATTTCCATACCTTTTGATTTCTTTTTGATGTGTAAATGTCTGTTATTTAAGAGACTATAGAGAAACATGATTTTGAAGAACAACAAGCTCTGTATGAACTTCAGAAATTTGAGAGTGGAAAAAATTGTCAGAATATATTTGTAGAAAAATCTCTGTGGGCTCTGTGGTAGAGACAGTTTCTCTGTCTTTGTTGAATTCTCTATCAGATCATGTCCTCTAACCATAGATATTCCACAGGATTCTATTTTGGATCTTCTTTCCTTTTCTCCTTTGAATATTTTGATGACAAACTACTTTATATGATCTGATCAGCTTCCATGAATTTAATAACCATCTCTTTGCTGATGATTCTCACATATATTTATTCTGCCACAACTTCTCTGCTGATCTTTAATTTCATAACTCCAACTGTTTTTTAGATATCTTTAACTAAATGTCAACATGTCTAAAACTTCCTAACTTTCCTAATATTGTTGTGCTACCAGTTCCTGAGACTCAAAATCTAGGAATCATCATCCAACATCTCACTATCTCTCATACCTCCCTATATAATCTGTTGTCTGATTTTACCTGTTCAGCATCTCTCAAATTTTACCTTTGCTCATTTTCTCATCTGATTTTGACATATGCCTTTATTACCTCATGTCTATATCTTTGTTATAGTCTTCTAATTGAGTGTCCGATCCAACTCTCTCCCCATCCAATCCACCTTGCATTTAGCCATCAATATGATTTTCCTAAAGCAATGAGTCTGACCCAAAGAGGCATCTCCTATTCAACAAAATCCAGGAGCTTCTTATTGCCTCCAGGATCAAATACAATATGCTGTTTTTCATTTTAATCCTTTAACAACCTGCTCCCCTCCTATTTTCCTAGACATGTATTCTTCAATCTAGTGAAACTGGCTTCCTTCCTGCTCAACAAAAAAGGACATTCCACATTTTGGATCTGGGCATTAGTTGGTTGTATCCCTCCTTAGAATGCTCTTCTTCATCATCTCCACTTATTGCTTTCCCTGCCTTCCTTTAAAGGCTAAATATCACATTTTTCTATAGAAGCCTTTCTCAGTCCTTCTTAATTCTAGTATCATCCTTCTTTCAATCTTGATCCTGACTCAATCCTACTTATTCTATAGATAGCTTGCTTGTATACATTTATTATTTATTATCTGTACAATTAAGGACAGGAACTAAAGAACATGAAATGTAGACCTTGAACAAGTGGGTTCTTAATAAATGTTAATTGATTAACTGATTATTGAGAAAAATGTTATATTTTTATCTGTCTAACTATCCATCTGAGTCAATATGAGGTAAAAGAATAAGAGCATTGAAAAGATGATTCTAGAAGAAGATAGTAGGGAGCAATTTTGGTAAGACTATAAACCCAATAACTGTCACATGGAGAGATTACCTGAGATTGTGAAACAACATTCAGCTGAGGCTTCATGCTCAAAATTTTTTGTTATAATATCAGAGGGGATCTGTGAATACAAGAGGAATCAAATAAAAAGCAGATCTCATTAGAGAATTGTAATGATATTTTGTAGTAATAAGTATAGAATGAACAAATAAATAACATAGGTTATCCTTCACTCTTAGACACATGAATCAACTGATCAGAAAGTATGTAGTAAATGCCTACTATGTGTCATTCACTTATTCTTGGGGATAAAATACAAAAATGAAACCAATTCTGCCCTTAAGAAACTTTCTTACTTGCATGAACTAATGCAAAGTGAAATGATTGCAAAAGCAGTGTTGTACAAATAACAATTATGAATGACAACTATTTTTAGTAATACGATGGTCCTAGATATTCTCAAAGGCATTCAAGATGAAATTCCATCTATTTACAGAGAAAGAACTGATTTTTCTTAACATTAGCATACTACTGTCTTTCCTTTTTACCTTCCTTCATCCCTCCTTCCCTTCCTTTCTCCCTTACCATCCTTCCCTCCTTTTCTCTTCCTTTCTTCCTCCTTTCTTTCTTTTTTCTTCCTTCCTTTCTTTTCTTTTCTTTCTTTTTCTTTCTTTTCTTTCTTCCTTTCTTTTTCTTTCTTTCTTTCTTTCTTTCTTTCTTTCTTTCTTTCTTTCTTTCTTTCTTTCTTTCTTTCTTTCTTTCTTTCTTTCTTTCTTTCTTTCTTTCTTTCTTTCTTTCTTT
>JAJPUD010002143.1:278730-297244 GCA_023553655.1 Myrmecobius fasciatus
TTTCTTTCTTTCTTTCTTTCTTTCTTTCTTTCTTTCTTTCTTTCTTTTTCTCTTCCTTCCTTCATTTCAAACATAAAACAAAAAATAAAGCATGCTAAAAGTTGTTTATACTTGTAAATGGGGAAAGATACTGACTTGCTATCACAGGGATTTCCAAGTGGGCACTTCTAATTTGTTTTCAATACTTGTGCCTCTTGCCTCCATTGATAGTATTTGCATTGGTGTGCGCCCTAGATTTATAGGAAAAAAATTCACATTGCAATTTTCCTACATTATCATTTCATTAAAATCCTTTGTTTCAAAGTAATTGTATCATCTCCCTGAATAGAGAAAAAATAAGCACATTAATGACGACCCATAGTATATGATTTTACATGGGCATTGTAGACCAAGAAAGCCAAATTCAAAGAAAAATAGATCCTTATTGACATTGAAAACCTCAAATTAACAATAATTATATGTTGAGTTATTTTTATTATTGTGTTAAATATTTGCCAATTTCATTTTGATTTCATTAAGGCAGCACTTGGAAATATTGTAAACTACATGAGACCAATATGATATATTTGACATCTCTGATATTTGCAACACACTCAAATTTTCAAAGGATTTTGTATTAATTAATTCAATAAACTTTTAATAAGCTCTTTGTTATACACAAGGATTTATAAATAATTGTTTAATTTATCTTCACAATGACCTTCTTAAGTAGCAATACAAGTAACTTATAGAAGAGGAAACAGAATCACAAAGAGATTTATTGACTTACCCAAGATCACACAGTCTATAATGGATAGAGTTGAAAATTGAATGTAATTCTGTCTAGATGACTTTCTACTATAACAGCATATTCCCATGTAATTGAATATATTTCAATGGGCTACATTGATTTTAATGTAATCACTTTAATCAATCAGTAAATGGACAAGCATGTTTTAAGTATAATTTATGTACAGGCAATAAGTTGGACTCTGGAAACAAACATACAGAAAGGAGACAGTTTTTAACCCCAAGGAGCTAATTTTCTATTAATATTATATATACTCACAGATAAATGATTAAAAACATAAAAATGTTTGGATTATTAATCAAGTAACTAAAATTTATTAAGTGCCTATTATGAGCCCAATAATTGTAATAAATAGGAAAGGGTTGTGTTTATAATTGTGAGAATTAGGAAAGTTCTTCTGAAGAGATTTGTACTTGACTGAGCCAAGAAAAGAGAGAGGCATTTTAAGAGGCAGAAGAAGTTTGATTGTTCTAGGCATGGAAGACAGTTTGTGAAAAGACAAAGAGGAAGTTCATGGAACATTATGTATGGACAGCAGACAGTAATCATAACTTGATGAATTATACAGTGAGTAAGGAATAATATATTTTTTAATTAATACTTTTTATTTGCAAAACATATGTATGGGTAATTCCTAAACATTAACCCTTACAAAGCTTTCTGTTACAAATTTTCCTCCCCTACTCCCCACCACTCCCCTAGATAGCAAGATATCCACTACATGATAATTATGTTAGAATACTTAAGAAATCGAATATATGTATAGTTATTGCATCATTTTTTGTGCAGGAGAAATCATATCTACAAGAAAGAATAATCTGATAAAGGAAATACAATGCAAGCAAACCTCAGTAGAGAACATGAAAATGTTATGTTGTGGTCCACATTTCACATGGCTCTCTTCACTGAACAATTGGAACTGGTTTGAAGCATTTCATTGTTGAAGAGAGTGATGCCCATTAGAACTGATCCTCATATAGTATTGTTGTTGCCGTGAATAATGATCTCTTGGTTCTGCTCACTTCACTGAGCATTAGTTCATGCAAGTCGAGTGAGGAATAACATGTAACCATTTTGGAGGGGGAAAATTCTGAGGACATACATTAAAAACCAGATGATTTTGAATTTTATTCTAAAGGCAAAAGGAACCACTGAAACTTCATGAGTAAAGCAGTGACATGGTCAAACCTGTGATTTAGAAATAAAGATTCAGCAATTTTTGTTGGACACATTGTAGAGAAAAAAAGATTCAATTCAGGCATAACATTTAGGATGATTTTTTTATTAATACCACATATCATTTTTCTCAACTCCACTTCTTCATGCATATATGTTTCATTGGTTCAGCTTGAGTCCTAATCACTTCAGGAGAAGTTTTGCAATTACTCAGCTATTCTATAATTACCAAGAGTTATTATTCTCGCTATCTAATAAATACCATTTAAAAAAAATTCTGTGACCTGCATAGTATTAGAGTATCAATGGTAACTATTTTCAATAAGACCACTATGAAAATAATCCCAATTTACAAACCAACAATGGTTACTAAAGGGAAAAAAAGTTGTGAGAAAATCTATGAAGACCCTGACAAAATTCTCCAAACCAAATCAAGATAATGTGATATTTGGTAACTTCAATGGAATATTGGGAAAAGATAAAGATGAGGAAAATATATGAAAAAGCATTTTTTATTAATACTTTTTATTTGTAAAACATATGTATAGGTAATTCCTAACCATTAACCCTTAAAAAGCTTTCTGTTACAAATTTTTCCCCCCTACTCCCCACCCCTCCCCTAGATAGCAGGATATCGACTACATGATAATTATGTTAGAATACTTAAATAGAATATATGTATAGTTATTGACACGCATCATTTTTTTGTTCAGGAGAAATCGTATCTATAAGAAATAATAATCCAATAAAGGAAATACAATGCAAGCAAACATCAATAGAGAACATGAAAATGTTATGTTGTGGTCCACATTTCACATCCCTCTCTCTGAACAATTGTAATTGGTTTGAAGCATTTCATTGTTGAAGAGAGTCATGTCCATTAGAACTGATCCTCATATAGTACTGTTGTTGCCGTGTACAACGATCTCCTGGTTCTGCTCATCTCACTCAGCATCAGTTCATGCAAGTCTCTCCAGGACTCTCTGAAATCATCCTGCTGGTCGTTTCTTACAGAGCAATAATATTCCATAACATTCACATACCATAATTTATTCAGCCACTCTCCAATTGATGGGCATCCATTCAGTTTCCAGTTTCTAGCCACCACAAAAAGAGCTGCCACAAATGTTCTTGCACATGTGGGGCCCTTTCCTTCTTTTATGATTTCTTTGGGATATAAGCCCAATAGAAACACTGCTGGGTCAAAGGGTATGCACAGTTTGATAACTTTTTGAGCATAGCTCCAAATTGCTCTCCAGAATGGCTGGATCCGTTCACAGTTCCACCAACAATGCAACAGTGTCCCAGTCTTCCCACATCCCCTCAAACATTCATCTTTATCTTTTCCTGTCATTTTAACCAATCTGACAGGTGTGTAGTGGTACCTCATAGTTGTCTTAATTTGCATTTCTCTGATCAATAGTGATTTGGAGCACCTTTTCATATGATTATAAATAGTTTTAATTTCATCATCTGAAAATTGTCTGTTCATATCTTATGACCATTTATCAATTGGAGAATGGCTTGAATTTTTATAAATGTTAGACAATTCTCTATATACCTTAGAGATGAGACCTTTATCAGAACCCTTAAATGTAAAGATGATTTCCCAATTTGATGCTTCCCTCCTAATCTTGTCTGCATTAGTTTTGTTAGTACAGAAACTTTTTAACTTAATATAATCAAAATTATCTATCTTGTGTTCAATTAAGAGTTCCAGATCTTCCCTGGACATAAATGTATTCCATCTCCACATGTCTGAGAGGTAAACTATCCCATGTTCCTCTAATTTGGTTATAAAATCACTCTTTATATCTAGATCATGAACCCATTTAGATCTTATCTTGGTGTGTGGTGTTAGATGTGGGTCCAGCCTTAATTTCTTCCACACTAGTTTCCAATTATCCCAGCAGTTTTTGTTGAATAGTGAGCACTTATCCCAAAAGCTGGGGTCTTTGGGTTTATCAAACACTAAATTGCTAACGTTATTACCTAGCTTGTCCTGATATCCTATTCTATGCCACTGATCGACTGCTCTATTTCTCAGCCAGTACCAAATGGTTTTGATGACTGCTGCTTTATAATGTAGTTTTATACCTGGTACAGCAAGGCCACCTTCAGCTGTCTTTTTTTCATTAATTCCCTTGAAATCCTTGACCTTTTGTTCTTCCAAATAAACTTTGATACTATTTTTTCTAGATCTGTAAAATAATTTCTTGGGAGCTTAATTGGTATGGCACTAAATAAGTAAATTACTTTGGGTAGTATTGTCATTTTTATTATATTTGCTCTGCCTACCCATGAGCACTTAATGTTTTTCCAATTGACTAGGTCTGATTTTATTTGTGTGGAAAGTGTTTTGTAGTTTAGTTCATATAGTTTCTGACATTTTCTTGGCAGATAGATTCCCAAATATTTTATGCTATCATCCATTATTCTGAATGGAATTTCTTTTTCTATCTCTTGCTGCTGAATTTTGTTGGTCATATATAAAAATGCTGATGATTTATGTGGATTTATTTTGAATCCTGAAACTTTGCCAAAGTTGTGAATTGTTTCTAGTAGTTTTTAGTTGAGTGTCTAGGGTTCTCTAAGTATACCATCATGTCATCTGCAAAGAGTGGTAATTTTGTTTCTTCATTACCTACTCTAATTCCTTTTATCTCTTTTTCTTCTCTTATTGCCAAAGCTAACATTTCTAATACAATATTAAATAGTAATGGTGACAGTGGGCAGCCTTGTTTCACTCCTGATCTTATTGGGAATGGTTCTAGTTTGTCTCCATTACATATGATACTTGCTGATGGTTTTAATTAGATGCTACTAATCATTTTAAGGAAACGCCCATTTATTCCTATACTCTCTAGTGTTTTTAATAGGAATGGGTGTTGGATTTTATCGAATGCTTTTTCTGCATCTATGGAGATAATCATATGGTTTTTGTTAGTTTGGTTATTGATGTAATTGATTATGCTGATAGTTTTCCTGATATTGAACCAGCCCTGCATTCCTGGTATAAATCCTACTTGGTCAAGATGTATTATCCTGGAGATAACTTCCTGTAATCTCATTGCTAAAATCTTATTTAAAGTTTTTGCTTCAATATTCATTAGGGAAATGGGTCTATAGTTTTCTTTCTCTGTTTTCACCCTACCTGGTTTAGCTATCAGCACCATATCTGTATCATAAAAGGAATTTGGTAGTATACCCTCTCTCCCTATTTTATGAAAAAGCATTTTTATGCTTTTGAATGAATCAATGAAAGATGGCAAAAATTAGTAGATTATACAGAAAACACATCTCTACAGAATGAAAACATTCTAAAGAAATTGTAAGTTTTGTACATGGAAATTACCAATGGTATCATAAAGAACGAGCTTAACATCTTAGTGTATAGGAAATAACTTATCATGGACATGGGAGTTCTTCCTGAGTTAGCTTTCTGTGTTTAGGCAGATGATTGACTCACCAGAGTTAAGATCAGAATTTATAATTAATTAGAAGAAAAAAATTATAAAAGAGATATAAGATATAATTAAGATTAAACCTTAAATTTTTAAGCTTAAATTATTTAAGGAAACTATTGAAAATTTTTCATTTCAAAAATGCAAAGTGAGAAATTTAAAAAATGACATCATCACTAATTAGAATAAATTCATTAAGAAGTTAACACAGTGAAAATTAGTTGCCAAAACAGAGAACAAAAAATTGAAAAACACTTTGGTTAGTAAACATTTGATTTCCTTGCCAAATAAAGAACTATGATTAGAATATACATTTATCTGTAACGAGAATACATGAATAATAATCAGTAATATTGTCTCATTAAAACACACTAAATCAGGAAAGGACAAAAGTAGTTCTAAGGAAGCTTGATAAGATATTCATCCAAGTAAAATCAAACCATGATCATTCAAGGATGAAAAATGAGAACCAGAAAATAAATGGAAACAAAATAGAAATGATTTGATAAAAATATCTAAAACTTTTTTTTCTTTTTCCTTGAAGTTAGCAGAACTACCATATTTGACTCTAATATCAATCTCTGAGATAGAAATTGCACTAAAGAGAACAAAGATGGAAAAAAACTGTAAATTAGAACAAACATTTATAAATGAGAGCAATGTATGAGGTCAATGACATAGTGGTAGAGAAGAAATGGAAAATGAGAAGATACAAAATGAAGGAAAACAGTTTATATCTCGTTAATACTAATAAACTGTGTATGAAATAAAAATAAATAACACCAAGAGTAAATTATATACCTCCTCTCCCATTATACAAAATCTCTATGAGCATCATCCATACATAAAATGAGGGCATGCTTGATAAGGGTATTAGTAGAGAATAAACAGATTTTCAAAAGCTATATTCAATAATGGATTACATTTTTGCCATTTAATTCAAGGAAAGACAAAGCAAATATAACATCCTATTGTGGGTATTTCTTAGTAATTATAAAAACGCATTTACTTGATATTTAAAAATCATATAAGCTCTCTTGCAGCAAGGAGTCTCCTTTTCACATCATGAGTATCATTAAAGATTCATTGAAAGATGTGACAATATGAATAACTAGTGAACAACAGTCTAATAATAAACATCATGTGAGGCATAAAACAGGAAGATATATGTTTGCTATAAGTATTCACTGTTATGATGGAGATGATCCAGTGAAGAATCTAGGTTAAAGAGGAATTCTCTATAAATATTGAGAAACAGCTAACTGCTTCTATTTATGGATACCCCCACAATATGACAGATTCCTATGTAAGATATCTAAAATCCATCAAAGAAATTTGTGGTTTTCGAGCAGCTAGGTGGCACAGTGGATAGAACACCAGCCCTGAAATCAGGAGGACCTGATTTCAAATCTGGTCTCAGACACTTCACACTTCCTAGTTGTGTAACCCTGGGCAAGTCACTTAACTCCAATTGCTTCAGCAAAAAAAAAAAAAAAAATGTGTTTTCCATACTCACAGAAAATACTGATGCCTAAAGAAAGTCTATTGTTCAAATTTTAATTTGCACTGCAATAGACACACTGTTAAGACCATATTGAAATTATCCAGTGCTTTGCATTTATAAGAAAGACAATAGAGATGGATAAGCTGAGTCCCGTTAAATAGTAGTTGAATAGTTGAATAGAGTTGAATAGTAGTAGAAAAGCAGGGCTTATTGCATTCAAAAAATTGCAATTAAAAATGTCATCATTTATAACAGGAAAACTCCATCTTTTACACTTTTAATGAACATATTTCTAGCCTTGCTATTTGGCAACAATATATGAATTATAACACCTTCTGAAAGAACTTAACAATGAGCATTATACAGAGCATAAATAAAGAAGATGCAACATGCAAACAATGAACTTCACAGAGATATAAGAGTAAATTATGCTATCAAGAGGTTGTATGACAGAAAGAGATGATCAGTAGGTTTTGTCATAAAAGTGTGCGATGACAGGTGAAAGCCAAAATCCTATACTTATTTCCTATCCATGTTAGAAGAAAGTGAGCAAGACCTTCAATCCATTGATTAGAGCTCTTTTCTTGAACATTCAGGAGAATATGGAGGAGGGTTCCACAGGATACACCTGGGTTGCTGCCTGTGTCATTGGAATAAACACTAAATCAATAAGATCACATGTTTGTTTAAGAGCAATTGATCTAGAAGTATGTCATGTGTATTTATATGTTAGTTATTCTATGAATAGAGAAAAGTGGAACTGTATGTCAAATTTTGAGGAACTAGAACTGATAAGACTTGGGAACTGACTTAATAAGGGGAAGGAGAGAAAGTGAAGATTATAGACCTGATTGGCAAGAGGAATGAGTTAATTTTTTCTCAGTTGATTATTAATTTGGAACTTATTTTATATTAAATAATTACTTACATTTCTTTTTTTTTTGAGAATTCCAATTCATCGGCTATGACCATTTATATATTGGGCGAATTGTTATTTTTTACATATTTCTATCATTGCAGTCAGGTGATTAAGAAGCATTTGTAAAGGCTTACTGTTGCCCTAGGAAGTGGTAATACAAATATATCTTCCATTCCAATGAAGTAGACAATACATAAAAGAAAAGAGGGAGAAAAGAGGTATCCAGACAGTGTAAAAGTGCAGAGTATAGTCTGGTGAGAAATGAAGAAATGGCTAGCTTGAGCAGAGTCATTAATGGGATCTCTGAGAGAAATCATCCAACTGAACTGATTTCAAATTGTTTAAAAATATACAACATTATGGAGGAGGTGAGTGAATCTGATTACTGTGAGTTTGGGAAAAAATCTGCTCCCCAGCAAAAAAAAAAATGAGCTTCTGAGAGCAAGGAAACAGAGCTGCAAGGTTATGAAAATATAGATCTTTGAGCTACATTTTCCCCTTCTTGTTGGCAACAACTGGAGGAACCTCAGTGATTAAATATTGATGGAGATCTTCACTATTTTAGGGATTATTTTCCAATACAGGAAATTCTATTAAGACTAATCATGAAGAAATACATTTTACTATAGAAATAAATGTGACCCTTATCAATACTTGTGATTTCTCAAAACTTGCATACTATCCCCATTTCCATTCTGACAAATGTCACTTAATTGCTAGTGTATTCTAAAATGAAACTTAAAAAAACAAACAAAAAACCCTTTAAAATACTAATCTCTACCTGAGGAAATTGAAGCTCTGCCTAGTCAAAGTGGTCTCCCTCAGAGCACTAATAAATTTATAGTCCTTTTGATTTGGATATATTTTGATCCCTAATCTTTCAGACCTCAAAATGGGTGAGATTCTCTCTTAGCTGTCATGGAATTCAGTCTGGGAAACTCCCACAATATTATTATTTGTACTTTCCTAATAATTTCTTAGAGGGATATTAATAAATCTGTTAAAATAAGAATAAATGTGTTTTATAAAGAGGCATTTCTTTTGAAAGAAAATACTTCAAAACGGAATAATTCACATTTATAAACACCTTCATATTTATAAAATATTTTCTCATAAGACCTTATGAATAGAGTACATTATCCATATATACATATTTGAAAATTCAGGCTTTGAGATATTAAGATGATTATTTCCATGTCTAAATTCTATTCTCCTAATTTTAATCTAGAACTCTTTTTTGAAACATTTTTCATTTTTTTTCTATTCTGCTTCTCCTTGCCATATGTGATTTTCCTTTCATTCCTGTGATTCTTTTGTTTCCTCTCCTCAGTACCTTCAAAGATTCTCTTCCATCAATTTAAACTCATCTTCTCTAATTCCTTCTGCCCTGAATCCAATTTCTGATGCATTTCATAATTTCCAGTATTCCCCAAAGCTGTTCTCTAATCTCTATTTCCTTGTCATTCTTCTATTTTTTTCAATGAAGTCATACTGAGAGTAGGAATTCAACCTATATTTCCATACTCATTTTATATTATTCCATTCTATTTTGCATTTCAGCTAAATTGTGATACTAGCTATTAGTTAAACTAAACATTGTTTCATATTTTAAGGTATCTGCATAAACTCTTGCACATTGCTTGAACTTTGCTCTTCAAATCTTTCTCATCTTCCAGGGAAGACCTTACTCATGAAGCCTCATACAATAAGCTATTTGTACTCTCAGTATCCTCATATTTTAAAAATTATTATTGTTTTTATACATTTCTGATCTTACTGCAAGATTAAAATGTAAATAACCTCCTTGAGGGAAGAAACTATTTCATTTTTGTGTTGTCATCAGCACTTACTGCATAATGTCTTTAAAATTGTAAATGTTTAATATAATTCCTTGTTGATTTGAATTTATTGAATTTGATTTCCTATTACACTATAAGAAAAATCATTTCAAATTTGGCTTAAGCAATGGTTAAAGAATTCAGTAAATTCATTGGCTATTAAACTGTGTTTAATGTTTCTCATTTAATTGCCATGATAATTTGTTCTTAAATCTGGAAAAAAGGATTAGATTAGTAAAAAAAAAAAAAAAAAAAAAAAAAAACCTTCATTCCTTTGATTTAGGTCCCATGTCATGATTATGTTAAGACTGAGGAGTGAAGTTTGGGATTTTAAACTGTAAATCTTGATTAGGTATGAGCTGTAAATCTTTAATGATTTTAAGTAATCAATTTTTCTTTCACTTTTAAAACTGGGAAAATTTCCTCTGGTAAAAGCATATGTTTGAACTAAAAATGACTACTTTGAATTGAAAGATTTTACGATCATCTAAATATAATTTTTTTTTCAAAAATATTTAAATGAATTTGATAAAAAGGATTATAAATAGTTTTTATCACTCTTTACAGATTAGAACACCTCAAAAGAGATTGTCACTTTTCTAAGTAATGCAGATGGTCAGTGGCAAGAGACCCTTTGACTTTAGATTTAGTCTTTCTATTACATGCTGTTTCTTTTTCCTTTGTTGTTTTCTTTCATTTTTCTTTCTCTCCCTCTCAAATTTTTTCTTCTCCTTCTTGCCTGCCTTCCTTCCTTCTTTCTCTCCTTCCCTCCTTCCTTCCCTTCTTCCTCCTTTCCCTCCTTTCCTTCCTTTCTTCTTTCCTTCCTTCCTTGCTTCTTTCCTTCCTTCCTTTTCTTTCTCTCAAAAATAAACGCAAAATCACAAGAATTTTTTACAATTTTTACAACCAGTTTTCTTTTCTTTCTCTTTTCTTTCTGAAAAGAATAACTAGAAATTAGAAATGAGATTTAAATTATTTCTTTTCTCAGGTTGCCAATCCATATTAATTATGATGGTAGTTGTTATGTGGTGAACATCTGTTAATTAGGAGATGGATTTAGACTATGCATTCCTTTCACACACAAAAATGAATAACCATTAGAGGGTAATAGCTTTTGGACAATATTAATTTCTATGTGACCAATTCAAAGGTGGGCAAGTTTTATATTTCCTGCTAAAGAACCCCAAGTGGGAATAGAATACAGTTTTTAATAATATAGTAGGAAACACAATAAAATAATTTTACATAATTAATCAGTTATAAATTACATTATTTTAGCAATTAATATTTAATTATATGTTATGATATAATTATTAATTAAATTTTAACAAAATATTCTTATTTTTTCAAGCAGAAATATACTAGAAAAGTCTACAATTATATTTACTGATGCATATACACAAAGAGTGAAATCTTACTTTCTTTACCAAAATATCATTTCTCCAGTTGTCCTAATATTATATAGTCTTAAGAAAATGAGAAATGAAATCAGGGTAGTAACAAATTTTAGGCTAAAAATTCTCTTTGAAATGAAATGTTCCAATTATTTTGAATTCTTGGACATGCAATAAAATGTCCATAATGTGATGTCACACCCTATTGTTATGTAATTGTCCAAAGTTCCTGTTACTATGGTATGTTTAAAAAAAATCATCTGACATTTGCATAGGAAGAAACAGTGAATTACTTGTGACATGTGTAAGTTCAGACGTATAGAATACAAGTCATTTCTTATTATCTCTTGATTTGCTTGTATACAGTTCAATGGGCACAAATATTCAATAATATAGTTCTTTTATTCCAAATGTTAAAAAAAAAGTAAGTTCTGAGGTTTAAGCATTATGTCTAATTACCTGTCATAATTGCTTGGTTCTATGTATAAATAGCTTAGTGGTATTTTCATCATATTTGTGATTTCACCCTTCTATAAATTTTATTTGGGACAAATTTGGACAATTCACATTATTGCTTGGCAACGCATATGTTTATAAGTGACCCTTCCATATTTCATACTTCCATATTTCAAGTCCTGAGATTTGAACTTCAGGTTTTAGTCTTCTTGATTTGGCCTAAAGGATCACTGCTTAAGTCCTTTTTTGACTTTCTTCCTCCATAGATTGACTCTTTCACAAGATTCCCCTTTCTCTTTGATCCTGGAAGATGAAAGTGATGATTGAGGTTAGCCAATAATTGTATAAGGCATGACTCTTCATGGAGCTGTTTATGTTTTCACAGAGACTGTAAAGGTTCATAAGATAAGGACCTTCCTTACAGTTGTCTCCTTTCTAATGTTCCTCCATTACTGTTTGACATCCATCAGCAGTCCTAATTTAGTGGTTATTCTAAGAAATTCCCTCCAAAATCTTTAATGTTTACAAACACACATACATGGATATGTATATTATATATATACACACACACATATGTGTGTGCATATACACAATGCAGATATATGTATATGCACATGTTTTGTGTGCACACATACATATATGTATATTCCACTGATAACAACCATGTATGTTTGAAGTATTACCATTTTTTTCCTGCAGTGATTGCCAAGTGTTAGGATTTTTTGATAGAAAGTTATTTTAAACATTCAATGATTAAGTCTATGAGAATATTATGAGTACTATATTTTAAAAAATATATGATTGAAAGGGCTTCATGGAACAACAAGAAGAAACAAACAAACAAAAAAGCCACAAATCATAGGTAAATGTTTTTTTTTGTTTCTATGAGCCTCTAAGGGAATATTTCACCTTCTATCCTCAGCTACTAAACCTGCTTGCTTTTCTTACTTACATCTTTTTTTTTTCAGATTGCCTTCATGAAAATTTCTTGTTATAAAGAAAAGGAATCCTTTTGTTTTTGTCTTGAACATGATTAGTATATGCTTGAGGCTTAATCCCAAATTTATTTAAACTGTTATAACAATAATTATGGCCATTTTAGCTATGACAATATATCTACATATGCTAATTTTATTATTCATACTTCTGAAGAGATGATAAAGCCAAACCTATATTTTCTCTTGAATTATTATATTGTCATGTCCTTATTAAAATGTAATTTTAATTTGATCAAGTTTTCTTCTTTGACACAATCTAGAGTAAACTGCCATTATATTTAGTGACCTGTATTTTCCAGAGACAACTAGAATCTCACAAGCAATCACAAATTGTCATTTCTTGTTGGAAACTATTATTGTAATCCAAAATCTCATGGTATGAAAAAATTATATACCATATTGTATTTATTGGAAGAAAATACCTTAGTGTTAATCTATTTTATTGATGGTTTCTATACATTCAGTTGTACAGGTAAAAGGCAAAGACTTGGTAGATATTTTCTTTTTAGAAAAAAGAGATTGTAAAAATCTTGAAATTTTAAATCATTTATTTACATATATAAAAGTCAAGAAAGTCTGAAGATTTGCAAAGACAATTTGCTTGCCTATTACCCTGTTTTCTTCCACCCAGTTAACTTCTTTGCGTTAAAGGAAGAAACATCGTGTTTAAAAGCAAAGGACCTGGTGCAGGCTTGTAGTATTAAGTAGAAGAGCATTAGCATTAGATTTTCTGGAGATTAGAAAAGGGATTGGGTTCAGAAGATGGAAGGCTCTACAGCTGAGATCCTTTTATTCCCAGGACATGGACTCCAACTCCTTCTAAAAATGAATGCAGTATCTTTGTCCTAGATGTCAGATGAACATGAATTTAAAAGTGACTATCTGAGTAATGAAGCATTGTCTATCAGTGTAATATCCTGTAAAATCCTTTGGAAAAATATTCCATATCAAACAAAAGATCAGGGCCTTGCAGATATTTTTGAGATCAAGGTTGACAACAATTCAAGGATATCAACATTCTAAATGTCTCTAACATTAGACTATGAAATATGTACTTTCCCACTTGTAATTTCTATTTTTATTCTTTTTTCCTGCTAATGCTGTGAATCTGTAAGAACTAGAACCTTAGTTTATAGAGATGTTTTGTGGTTACTAGAATAAGGGATTGTAACTTAGTTTTCTAGAACTAATAAAAGCAAATATGAGGGCTTCTGAACTATGGTTACAAGTGATATGTGTGTGTATGTGTGCTTGAGTGTGAGTCTATCTTGGGATTTACTGGCTAGTTTTCTTTCTTATGGACCATGCCTTAAACCAAAACACTCTAGTTCTCAATTATTGGCTGCCATCAATAGGCCCACTTTAAGCTCCATTTATTCATTGTTTGTATCCCGATTGGCTCAGATTGAATGTAAATAGAAATCATTTCTTCTTTGATCAGAAAACTTAAGGGTCCTCTTTTCCTAGATTTATTTATTTGTTTGTTTTTTGACTAGGTGAAAGAGGAGATCATTTGCTTCAATTGCTATGTAACCTTGTAATCACAAAATGGGTGTAGCCTTAGTCAAACTGAAACCTGTTGAAGACATGAGCTTAAAAAGGTGAAGATCTCTCACTGCATCCAGGGGCATCTGCAGTCATCCTGATCTATATCTTTCCACTGGACCCAGATGGCTCTGGAGGGGAAAGTGAGACAGGTGACCTTGCCCAGCCCTCCCTCACTTAAATCCAATTCACTTGCGTGTCATGGCAGCATCTCCCTGATGTTACGGTCCCCTTTGAAAATGAAGGACAAGAACAACACAACAATATTTTATATACACACATATACATATATGCAAATACATGCATATATATGCACACATGTATATACACAAATATATACTTATGCACATATACACATATATATTTTGCTTTTCTTGCAAGAAAGTAACTACATATATATTTTCCTTAAAGTTAATTCTCTTGAGAATCCTTCTCTCTCCTTTCCATTTCTGAAGTTTTAATTACAGAAGTTCAGTGTCATATCAAATGTTACTCTTTGTGTCGAGCTTTTGTAGATATTTTCTTTGTATTCCACAGGCTTTGAGCTTCAGCCACAGTACCTCTTTATGATTGTGTTTTCCAAGAACAAAGACAGATGGACTCTGTGAATTTGCAGACCTGTCTGAGCTTTAAACAACATGTTTTAATGGAACCCCAAAGAAATACTGCAAGTGCTTACTCTACAGACCTTAAACTTTACTCTAAAGACCATAAACTATAGAAAAGCTAGAGGAGGTTGAGAAGCTTTTAGATGTAGCTGGAGATATTAAAGTCCCAACAGAAATACCCCAGGAATGGCAGAAAAGTCAGCAGAAACTTTCAAGTTTCATGGAAAAGGTAAATGAAAGGAAAGCATTAAAAAACCAACGTAAAGAACATTTTTAAAGAGCCAGGGCATGCCTGCCTCTGTCGTTTAAACAACTGAGAAAAGAGGCAGCTTATCTGTTAAAAGATATTAATAAAAGAAATAGCCACATGAAGTGTTCTAGGGGTTTATTGCCCATCCTATAATTTTTAAGTCCTGTTGCTTCCATAAGTGTGATATCCTCAGTGCTAAAAAACACAGTGAAGCTGAAATAAACTATATTCATAATCCTGAAATTTTGGTTAACTTTGAAAACTGGAAACATATCTTCTTGGCAGAGGACTGAGGTGATTGCTGCCAGTGGCTTCAAATAAATAGATAAAGTGACATAAGTTATTTGGAATAGGGCAGTATATAGACTGTATATGCATTACATTCAAGGGAATTTTGGTCTCTCAGGCAGCAGATAGATGACAGAAATACTTTTCAGAAATAGGATTAAGGAAACTCTTAAGTGACTGGAATCTTGATTTAAAATTGCAGGATTTTTTCTGACTAAGTCCCCATAGTGATAACTACCCATACGGCTTTTTATCATGGCCAAACTTGAGAAGAAAAGTTTTCTTAAAGAAATATAAGAAATCATGCAGTCAAATAAGAAATAAAACATAAATTTTGGCTGTAAATGGAAACTTTACTGATTCATGCATGGAAAACTTAATAGTTATACTTTTCATTGATTTCACATATTAAAATATGCAAGAATCTCTCAGAGGCATTTAAAATCTTACTCTTGGTAAATGAAATAAAAGAAATAAATATAGAACATTAAAAATAAGTTTGTAAAGTTAACTTTCAGGATAAAGAATTTTCTTGTATTTTTCAGATATAACACTTCATTTACTACTTCAATTTCTGAGACTGCCTCTTATATATCATCTCACTTACATCAAGCTTCAGCCCAGTCATTACCTTCTACACAAAATCTTTCCTAATCAGCTCTTCTCAACTGCTAATATCTTCTCTGCCTAATTTGTATTTACTTTCTATTTCTTTCTCTTTTTCTTCCTCTTTTCCTCCTCCTTTCCCTTTCCCTTTTCTTCTCCCTCTTTCTGTATATACATATGCACATAGACATAATTTATCTAATTACCTACATGCATGTATGTGTATGTTGCTTTTTTTGAGAGAATCTCAGCTTGAAGATTGAAGTTTTCTACCCCTAGAACTTGGCATACAATAAAAATCACTTGACATATAGCCTATATTGGTCTTTGAAGATCAAATTATGGTCACATATTGTCAACCTATTCTTGGTAATTTATTTTAACATAAATTTATTAAGAATTTTCAGTGTGCTATGCTAAAAAAGTTATCAAACTGTGCATACCCTTTGACCCAGCAGTGTTTCTATTGGGCTTATATCCCAAAGAAATCATAAAGGAAGGAAAGGGCCCCACATGTGCAAGAATGTTTGTGGCAGCCCTTTTTGTAGTGGCTAGAAACTGGAAACCGAATGGATACCCATCAATTGGATAGTCGCTGAATAAATTATGGTATATGAATATTATGGAATATTATTGTTCTGTAAGAAACGACCAGCAGGACGATTTCAGAGAGGCCTGGAGAGACTTGCATGGACTGATACTCAGTGAAATGAGCAGAACCAGGAGATCATTAAACACGGCAAAAACAAGACTCTATGATGATCAATTGGGATGGACATGGCTCTCTTCAACAATGAAATGTTTCAAACCAGTTCCAATTGTTCAGAGATGAAGAAAGCCAGACATACCCAGAGAGAAGGATATGAAATGTGGACCACAACATAACATTTTCATACTCTTTATTGTTGTTTGCTTACATTGTGTTTCCTTTCTCTGATTTTTCTTTTTTGTAGACACGATTTTTCTTGCACAACAATGATAAGTGTGGAAATATGTATACATATATTCAATTTGTCAAGTATTTTAACATAATTAACATGTAGTGGACATCCTGCCATCTAGGGGAGGGGTGGGGAGTTGGGGGGGGAAATTTGTAACAGAAAGCTTTGTAAGGGTTAATGTTGAAGAATTACCCATATATATATGTTTTGCAAATAAAAAAAAAAAGAATTTTCAGTGTGTAGAACATTATACAAGATGAGAGCTGATGCAGGAAATAACACAGAGCTGAGTTCAGTTTTAGCGAATCATTTTATTTTGCATCTGTTGTCCTATCTATTTTCAACTTGGCTGAACAGGATATCTCCTCCCAGGAAAATCTCATCATTTTTAAACTTACCCCCATATTGCTAACTCAAGCCAAGACTGACAACTCCTTCACCCTCCTTTCTGCCTCTGATTGGAAGTTTGGAGGGCAGATTGCCAAGCTCCTTCTAATACCTTCCTTTTTAGAGAGGAGAAAACAAACTTGGCTCATTCTACTTTGCATCTGATACCTTTCCTATTTCAATGTGCTGGATTAATTCTGCCCTGTGTTAGCTAAAAATGGTAGTTCACAATCCACCCCAGATTTTCTGTTTCATTCCTTCTTTTCTATCTTGTTTCTCTTTTTTGATTGCAAATTTCTTGAAAGAAAATTTTATTTATTTATTTTATTTTATTAATTTATTCATTTTTTATTAAAGCTTATAATTTGTATAACATATGTATGGGTAGTTCCCCAGCATTGATCTTTACAAAGCTTTCCGTTACAAATTTTACCCCCAGTCCCATCCCCTCCCATAGATGGCAGGAAGTCCACTACATGTTGAAATGCTTGAGAAGTTATGCAAGAAAAATCCTATCTACAAGAAAAAAAAAAGAAAATCAGAGGAAAAAAACACAATGCAAGAAAATATCAATACAGATCATGAAAATGTTACGTTGTGGTCCATATTTCATATCCCTCTCTCTGGGTGTATATGGTTTTCTTCAGTGAACAATTAGAACTGGTTTGAGACAATTCTTTGTTACAGAGAGCCATGTCCATCAGAATTGATCATCATGTAATATTGTTGTTGCTGTGTATGATGATCTCCTGGTTCTGCTCATTTCTCTCAGCAGCAGTTCATGCAAGTCTCTCGAGGCCTCTCTGAAATCGTCCTGCTGGTTGTTTCTCACGGAACAATAATATTCCATAACATTCATATACCATAATTTATTCAGCCACTCTCCAGTTAACGGGCATCCATTCAGTTTCCAGTTTCTAGCCACTACAAAAAGAGCTGCCACAAACATTCTTGCACATGTGGGTCCCTTTCCCTCCTCTAAGATCTCTTTGGGATACAAGCCCAATAGAAACACTGCTGGGTCAAAGGGTATGCACAGTTTGATAACTTTTTGAGCATAGCTCCAATTTGCTCTCCAGAATGGTTGGATCCGTTCACATTTCCACCAACAATGTATTAGTGTCCCAGCTTTCCCACATCCCCTCCAGTATTCATCATTATCATTTCCTGTCATTTTAGCCAATCTGACAGGTATGTAATGGTACCTCAGAGTTGTCTTAATTTGCATTTCTCTGATCAATAGTGATTTGGAGCAACTTTTCATATGACTAGAGATGGTTTTAATTTCATCATCTGAAAATTGTCTGTTCATATCCCTTGACCACTTATCTATTGAAGAGTGGCTTGAAT
>JAJPUD010002143.1:313066-349666 GCA_023553655.1 Myrmecobius fasciatus
ATGATGAGGAAGAAAACTATATCTTGTTTAAAGGTATCATAGAAAATAAAGCAATACCAATTTTAAACATATATTCACCAAGTCATACAAAGTTTTAGAAAGGTAAAGTGAATTTTAGGAAGATTTTCTGGCAAAAAAAAAATACAAAAAAAATGTATTGTGAAGTATTTCAATTTCCTCCTCTTAGAACTAGATATATCTGATCACAAAATGAACAAGAAAGAACTGAATCAAATTTTAGAAAAGTTAGATATGATAAATTTCTGGAGAAAATGGAATGGGGAAACAAAAAGAATATACTTTTTTTTCCCTAGTAATGTATGGAACCTATAAAAAAACCTGACCATTTATTAGAGCACAAAAACCTCAAAATTCAGAAAGGCAGAAATATGAAAGGAACCATTTTCAAATCACAATGCAAAAAAAATTACATGTAATAAACTCATGGAAAGATAGCTCAAACATTAATTGGAAACTGAATAATCTAATTGTAAAGATAAATGGATGAAATAAAAAAATCACTGAAACAATCAATAATTTCATCAAAAACAATAATAATGAGATATCATACTAAAATTTATGGGATGAGGTCAAAGCAGAATTTAGGAAAATAAATGCTTTCATATATAAAATAGATAAATAGGAGAGCAATTAATAAGATATGCAATTTTAAAATGCAGAAAAAATGAATAAAAAATCCTCAATTAAATAGCAGATAACATTTTCTGAAAATCAAAGGAGAAATTAATAAAATTGAAAGTAAGAAAACAGATTAATAAATAAAGCAAAGTTCTGGTTTTATATAAAAAAGGTAATAACATAAAATAATATAGAAAAACCATTGATTGATTGATTGATTTTTTGAATTAAGAAAGAAACCAAATTGCCCATATCAAAATGGAAAAACAGTTGAATTCACCATCAATGAAGAGAAAATTAAAATAAATTAGAAGCTACTTTGGCCCACTTTTATGTCAATGATTCTGACACTCAATAAACAATTCATTCTAATATTAGATAAATTATGTGGAACAATAGGCAAAGATGGAGTCTTATGAAATTCCCTTCATGGTAACAAAAAAACCTAAAACTGAGAATGATAAGGATAAGGCAGTTTACCTACTGGACATTGATGCAAAAGTTTTAAATAAAATATTAGCAAAGAAATTAGAGCAGCTTTTCACTATGATAATACAGTATCACCAGATTGGATTTATACCAAGAATGCAGGTTTTTTTTTCAATATTAGGGGAAATATTAGCATGAATGACCATATTAGTAATAAAAATCAGCAGATATTATGTGATTCTATCATTAGGTACAAAGAATTTATGACAAAATGCAATACTGGCTCCTATTAAAAAACACCAGAAAGCAAAGGAATAAATGGAAATTTCCTTAAAATGATCAGTATCATCCAACTAAAACCATCAATAAGCATTATTTGTAATTGGGATAAGTTAGAAGTCTTTCTAACAAGATCAAGAGTGAAACAAGAATGGTTATTATGCACACAATTGTTCAATATTGTACTAGAAATATTTGCTTTAGATACAATAGCAGAAAAAGAAATTAAGGGAATTAGAATAGCAATGAGGAAAAAATATTGCTATTTGAGAGTGATATGAGGTTATATTTAGAGAATCATAGAGTCTCAAATTAAAAAAAAAACTTGTAAAAATTAACAAAGCTAAACAATTTCAGATATTATAAAATAAAGTCATATAAATCATCAACATAAATATATATTACCAGTGGCAAATTATGCAGAGAGCAATTCATTTTAAAATAATTGTAGACAATACAAACTGCTTTGGAATCTACTTGGCCAGACAAGTTCAGGAACCTTCTGAACACAATTGCATTTCCTACAAATAAAGTCAGATCTAAAAACACTGCAAAAAAGTTAATTGCTCAAATGTGTGTCAAATTAATATAGTAAAATAATAATTCTACCTTTATTTATTTATTCCATTTCATAACAAACAACAAAAATATTTATAAAGACAGATAAAACAAAAAGAATAAATTTAAAAATATCAAGAAAATTAATGAAAAAAAACGCAATGAAAAATGGCTTAGCCATACCAGATCTAAAATTATATTATAAAGAAATGATCCAAACTATTTGGTACTGAGTGAGACATAGTAGTAGATCACTGGAATAGATTAGGTACCCAAGATACAGTAGTAAAGGATTATAGTTATCTATTGTTAAATAAATTCAAAACTCCAGCTTCTGCATTAAGAGTTCACTGTTTGACAAAAACTTCTGAGAAGCTGGAAACAGTATGACAGAAACTAGTAAAAAGGTTTTACACAAACAAAACCAATGCAAAGAAGATCACAAGGAAAGGAAAAAAGCTGATTAACACTCTTTATACAAGTATATCTAATAAAAACATAATTTCTCAAAAATAGAGAACTGAGATAAATTTATAAAAATACATGTCATTCCCCAAGTGATAAATAGTCAAAGAATATGAACTGACAGATTTTGGGTAAATGAAAGAAAGCCATCTATAGTCACATGACAAAATGTTAGAGGGTTAGCTAGGTAGCACAATGGATAGAGCATTAGCCCTGAGTTCAAATCTGGACTCAGACACTTAACACTGCCTAGTTGTGTGACTCTGGGCAAGTCACTTAACCCCAATTGCCTGAGGGGGAAAAATGTTCTAAATCACTACTGGTTAGCAAAATATAGATTAAAACTCTGAGGTACCACCTCACACCTATCAGATTAACTAAGATGACAGGAAAAAATGATAAATGTTGGAGGGAATGTGGAAAAAATGGAACACTAGTGCATTATTGGTAGAGTTGTGAAATGATCCTATAATTCTGGAGAGCAATGTGGAACTCTGCCCCAAAGGGCTATCAAATTGTGTATACCCTTTCTTCCAGCACTACTACTCTGGGTATGTATGTATCCCAATGAAATCATAAAGGAGAAAAAAAAGACCCACATGCAAAATAACATTTATAGCAGCTTTTTTGTGGTCACAAATAGTTGGAAATTTAGAGAATACCCACCAATTGAAGAATAGATGAACAAATGGTGACAAAAGAATGTAATACTATGGAATACTATTGTGCCATAAGAAATGATGACCTGGTGGATTTCAGAAAAATGTGGAAAGACTCACAGAAACATACTGAGTGAAATGAACAGAACCAAGAGACATTGCATTGTAACAGCAACTTTGTACAAAGATCAACTATGATAGACTTAATTCTTCTCATAAATAGAATGATTCAAGATAATTCCGAAGGACTTTTGATGGAACATAGTATCTACATCGAGAGAAACAACTAAAAAAAATTGAATACAGATTGAAGCATCTTATTTTTACTTTTTTTTTGGTGGCTTTACCTTTTTGTTCTATTTATTCTTTTACAATAGAGTAAAGTGAAAATATATTTACACTATTGCACTTATATAAACCATGTCAGATTGCTTTTCATCTTGGGGAGGAGAATAGAAGGAAGGAAGAAAAAATGGAATTCAAAATCTTATAAAAATTTGTGTTGACAATATTAACATGTAGTGGACTTCCTGCCATCTAGGGGAGGGGAGGGGACTGGGGGTAAAATTTGTAATGGAATGCTTTGTAAAGATCAATGTTGGGGAACTACCCATACATATGTTATACAAATAAAAAGCTTTAATAAAAAAAATTAGTGTTGAAAATGATTTTTGCATTTAATTGGAAAAATACTATTTACAAAAAAAGAATATATATATATATATATATGTATATATATATATATATATATATTAATGCCAAGGTCTCTGAGAAGCTACCACTATATAAGAATAATATATATTCTAAAGTAAAACAGTTTTTTTATTCCATCAATTGCTGTTAAAAATATTGCTTAGATTTCACTCAGTTCAAAGTAGTATCTCCAATTACCTTATTTATATAGCCAAAATCTTTTTGTCCTATTAGCTTAGTATTTTTCTATACATATCATATAAATTAATTGAGAGAAGCATAAGACTAGAAGGAAGGAACAAATGATACAAAGCACAAGTTTTGAAAAGATCAATATCAAATCATGTGCATCAGGTTATCATCCAAACTGGATCACATCCCTGCCCTCTATTTTAAATTTCTATTTTGTCCATACATTTTATTTGTGCTTTTTTCTTTCTCTGATTTTTTTAACTAGATAGACATTTCCCAATCAAAGCCTCCAGAGTGATTTTTAATTAATTAGTACAAATTAAGTCCAGAGAAAAAGTCTCCTTGATTTGCTGTCATTAAGTTTATCAAATGAGTTTATCTATACCATATTCCCTTGGGCACAAGTAGATGTTAAGGAGGAAAAGACTAGACCAGACTGCCTTAGCAGAAAAAGCAACTGAACTAAGATAAAGACTACCTGCATTATCTTTCACAATTTATATCTTAGCATTTTGTAACCTAAGCCTAACTTTAATCTTCAATTCCATTCTTTAATATCCATTTGTCATTTATACTTATAGAATCTAAAATGGAAGTTAAAATAAACCACTAAAAGTGTGACATTTTGAGTAGTTTCTTTATTAAATTTTCTAGGTAGAAAAAAACTTGTTTTTCCAGTTGTTTCACTTGTGTCTGACTGTAAACCCATTTGGAATTTTCTTAGTAAAGAGACTAGAGAGGTTTACCATTTCCATTGCCAGCTCATTTTACAGATAAGGAAATTGAGACAAACAGGATTAGGTGATTTGCCTAGATTCCCATAGTTAGTAAGTATGTGACAGAAGATATGAAGCCAGGAAAATCAGTTTTTCTAACTCCAGGTCCATCATTATTTGCTGTACCATTTGCTAACTTTCCCTCTTCCCCCACCCCTAAAAAAAAAAGAAAGAAAATGAAAGTGTATTTATCTATGCTAAGTGCAGGCTATATGCTAAGCATTTTTTAAATAAATATTTTCTCACTTGATCCTTTCCACACCAGGGACTAGGTACTTTTATTATTTCTGTTTTAGACTTGATACTGGAGTAATAAAGGTTAAGAAATTTGCTTAGAATCACAAAGCTTATAAGCATCTAGGTCATTTTTGAATTTAATTCTTTCTAATTCCTAACTCAGTGCTCTATTCAACATTTTCTGGGGATCAAAGAAAGAATAAGAAGGAAAGACTCATTTGTCATAGTTGAGTGTCTAGAATAAACTCTAAGTAACAGTTAGTCATGAAGTGGCAACTTAGCCCCTGTGTCCAATGTGTGCAATTTTGATCTTCAAAGTCCACCAGGACTATGTTTTCTTCACCCGAAAAAAGAAAAAAAGGAAGAAGGAAGAGTAGGCAACAACCACTTAAGTAACTATTATATGCTAGGCACCGTGGTAAACATTTTTAAAACAATATAAAACAATTTGAGGGCATTGGTCCTATTATTATACAAAATTTATATTTGGGAAAACTGAGACAAATGGATTTCAAATGGCTTGCCCATTATCATACAACATGTTATAATACAAGTTAGAGAATAGATTTAAATTCAAGTCTTCCTGATTCCCGGGTCAGCATGCTCTCCATTTTACCACTTAGCTGCCTCTAAGAGTTAATAAATATGATAAACTATGGAACATTGAATATACGCTTAACTTTGGACCTTGTTGGGTAAAAATCCTGCCTTTGTCCTTTCCAATCTATGTGTATTTGAACAAATCACTTAATCTTTCCCATGGCTTAAAATGGTTTCTCAAACTGCTAGATGAGAGTCTTAATCTAGATGGCCTCTAAGGTAAATTGTAGTTGTAGAAATATTTCAGATATGACATATTTGCTAAATTAAATCTCTAAAACCTTAAAAATAAAAACCACAGAATAGGACAATGAACGATAAATGAAAGCCCTTTTTTCTCTCTGTATGCAGATTCCATTAGAACCGTTTTCTTAAGGCAATTTTCTTTTTTAGTGACTTTCCTGCAGTGTAGATTGACCAAGGAGAGGTCTTGCTAACTTGCAATGAGTTGTACAGCAACTTAGTTTAAGGGACTTTAGGGGACTCTGCCTGCTGATTTGACTATTTCTTCCGCATCTTCCTTTTTGTGTTTGTGACCCAGAAACTATTTTAAGTGGTTTCTGATTTGGTTTCCTGGGGATATCAGATGTTCACAGACAAAAGATTTTTTTGATAGAGTATGTGACACTCCTTTTCCTTTCTGAAATCAGAGGTTCTAAAGTTGATATTAATGCAAATGGTTAGACCACAAAGTAACTATGTCACAAGGCTTCTCAGCAGCTTTCATTTAACTCAGTTGGTGGGATTCAGCACTATTGGGATCAAATATCTTCTCTCAACTCAAAAAAAAAGTATAGACAATTTTAACCAGAAACCATGGTATTATAACCTGCTTTTCTGCACGGGGTGGAAATTACTTCAATGATCTTTATCTGTCCATGCTATGTTTCAGTGAAAATTTAGATGAATCATGATATTTAACATTGTAAGTCACATGAAATTTCATTATATAAAATATATTTTAAAAATAAGGATCCTCATGCTCAGAGATGTTGAATGCAGAGCCCTAAGTAAATACAAGTAAATTAGATTGAAGTCTGCTGGACAAGAAAGGACAATTTTTAAACAATATTTAAATAAATATACTTATTATAACTATCAGAAAAATCTCTTCTCAATAGTATAGAAGCATAAGACTTAATCCACATCCATACAGACCTTCAGAAACATTTATAAATCAGGTATTTTGAATGTGAAAGAGTAGGCAAAGTGAAGGTCTTAAAAACAAACAAATAAAGATGGTTTTGAAAATGAAGTGAGAGATTGGGGAAATTATTTCCTGTTTGTAGGATCTTCTATCTTTGTTTCTTTCCAACTGGCCTAGAAAAGTAAGGGTAAATTTTTAACAAGAACTTCTCTGGGGAAAAATATACATATAACACATATTTAAATTTAATCTGCATCATGAATATTTTCTCCTTCACTTGCTTAAGACCAGATAATCAACAAAACAATAAATCCAGCCCTTAATTGTAGCATTTGTTGATTACTGAAGTTTCAATGATCACACTGGAAATTTTAAATTGAGATTAAGAGTTGATAACAGTAAGAGTTGGCAAGAGCACATACTTATATTGAGGCAGTGTTTACATCAGGGTTTAGAAACAATCCTTTATAGTGATCCTGAAAGTAAGGGATAGAACCATGTTTACAGAAAGCACTAGAGGTCAGGAATACACACACATACACACACGTATATATGTGCATACACACATATAAAATACATTTATAGATGTCTGTCCATATATGTTTATACATATATGTATAGATATATGTATCCTAGTACTGGCTTGTCACTGAGAAAAAGCCTGATATAGCACTACAACTTTCTGTTGCAGCAATAGAAACAGATTTAACAAAGTCTGTTCATAAATGGAAACAATCCTAAGTGAAAGCTCAGTTTACAACTCGTTTGGACTGAGAGGAAATTTAACTTCTCACTTTAGATCTGCCTGCCAATTTGTGAATTGATATAGGATTCTAGAAATATAGTGGCAATAGAAAGGAGCACATTGGGTGTGCCAACTCATTTACGCTGTTCTGACTTATTTCTAAAGTTATAACTGAAGCATCTAGTACAAGAATGGCTCATATACAATATTCAAGAAGTATAATTTGCTTTTTAAAAAAATTAATAGCAGCTTTTTTATTTTCAAAATACATGCAAATATAGTTTTCAACATTCACCCTTGTAAAATCTTATATTGCAAATTTTTCTCCTTCCCTCTATCCTAACCCAGTCCCCTAAATAGCAAGTGATCCTGCTTATGTTAAATGTGCAATCAGATCAAAAAGGGAAAAAAAAGAGAAAGAAAAAAAAAAAGCAAACAGCAACAAAATAGATGAAAATGTGTTGTGATCCATATTCTGTCCCCATAGTACTCTTTCTGCATGCAGATGGCTTTCTCCACCACAAGTCTATTGGAATTAGTCTGAATCATGTCATTGTTCAAAAGAGCCCCATCCATCCTAGTTGATCATCACATAATCCTTTTGTTGCTCTATACAATATACTCTTTGTTCTACTCCACTTAGTATCAGTTCATGAAAGTCTCTCCAATTCTTTCTGAAATGATCCTGCTGATCATTTCATAAAAATAATAATAATCCAAAACATTCATATACTATAACTTATTCAGCCATTCCCAACTGATGGGCTTTCACTGTTTCCAATTCCTTGCCATTACAAAAAAGGCTGTTACAAATATTTTTGCACATGTAGGTCCTTTTCCTTTTTTTATTATCTCTTAGGAATATAGGCAGTAGAAACACTGCTGGATCAAAGGGTATGCACAGTTTAATAGCTCTTTAGGCATAGTTCCATATTGTGCTCCAGAATGGTCAGATCAGTTCACAACTCCACCAACAATGTCTTAGTGTCTCAGTTTTCCCACATCCCTTCCATTCTCTTCTTCATTCTTCCTTCTTTTTTCTTTTCATTCCCTTTTCTTGTCACCTTAGCTAATCTGAGAGGTTCCTCAGAGTTGTCTTAATTTGCCCTTCTCTAACCAATAGACACAGAGTTTTTTTTCATATGACTAGTAATGACTTTAATTTCTTCATATGAAAATTATCTGTTCACATCTTTGACAATTTATCAATTGGAGAATGTCTTGTATTTTTATAAATTTGAGTCAATTCTCTATATATTTTCAGAATGATGCCTTTCTCAGAACTCTTGGATGTAAAAAATCTTCCTCAGTTTTCTGCTTCCCTTTTAATCTTGGCTGCATTGGTTTATTTATTCAAAAGCTAGTATTGGTAATATATATGTGCCATTCAAATAAAGTTGTAAGGAACATTTGGATTGCGTTTTGAAGTACAGTAAGAGAGATAGACTTAAGGGGATCTTCTATCCTTCCATCTTTTTCATCTTTATATTATTTCATCATCTTCTTCCTCTCCTTTTTTGTCCTCTTCCTCTCCCTTTTTTCTCTTTCTCCTCCTTTTCTTGCTCTTCCTTCTTCTTTCTTCCTTCTCTTTTCTTCTTATCTTTTTTCTTCCTTAGGAGGAATTCTCAACTGGGAATTTATATAGGGAAAAATAATTATTGATTCTATTTTCTAATCCCTTGTGGCATAGAACACAAATATATACCAGGTTCCCCCTAGAAAATGGATGAATGGATGATTGGCAGTGCCTTAACACAGAGGAGGGGAAGAATAATAATAGGAAACTTACTGGAAGAAAAAAGTCTTGATATTTTTTCATTCTATTAATTTCCTTTTGGGTCCTGTAGAAAGACAAATCATCTAGAAGGATATGGGAACCAAGTGAGTGCCTAAAAGCAAAAGACATGTTCAAAGAGAGAATACAAGTTTGAAAGTTAAATTTTGGTTCTATTGGTCAAAAAGTCTGGGTAAATTCATCAGGAATCTGAAAATGCTGGAAGTGATTTCTGCCCATGATTAGTTAACATTTTTTACAACATCCTGATTTCCATGGCCATATCAAGACAGCATTATACTTTAAGGTGATAAAAATACATGAGAATAAATATGGTAATAACAACTGATATGAGACAAGCAAACCATACACATACATAACCAACATTCTTCTCTGTCAATAAAGTATATATTTAAGCTTCTTGTTTAAAATTAGACTGCATCATTCCCAACATGGGAAAGGATGTGTGGGACAATCAGTGACATATTTCTGTTTGGTATTGATGCACACACAAACACAGACATACAGAGATATACACACAGACACACACATACACATACATATAAAACAATTTTGACTTTTCTAGAATAGAAAGCATTAAATTTAGTTTTCTCTCTGCCAATAATGAATGTGTTTTCTCCCCATTTTCACATAATTTTAAATGTTGCCCTATGGGCTTTACTTTGAAAAGTTTATAGTAAACATCTAAAAATATCTTTGACTTTTCTAGGGAAACAGCATAATGCAATAAAATGAGCATTAAATTTAAACCCAGAAGACCTAAATTTGGATTCTGATTCATCTATTTATTACCTACATGATAGGTTAACCTCTTTAAATTTGAAGGCTAAAATGTACATATTTTCATTATAATGGAACATTTAAAATTTTAATCATTACTCAGCTTAAAAATTCATAATCAAACAGAAAAGATAAGTTCCATTAAATATATATTACAAAGGGAGAAACATAGCAATTAAAATAAGTGAAAAGGAAAAACTAAATCTAAAGTAAATAATGAAAACCTGAATGTAATTTCAAGAAAAATCAAATAAACAATGTTTAACTGAATTTAAGAGAGTAACAAAATACTAAGAAACCAAATTTGTTAGGTTGAAACCAAATAATTCATCATGTGAAATATACATACATATATCTGTGTATACATATGTCTCTACTGATTTGTATAATGCTTTATATTAAGGTATGTCTGAAAATAGATTTAAAAGGAGAAAAAGGAATAAGTAATGAAATCAATCTGTAATTAAAAAACATTTTAGGAGCAGCTACATGGCGCAGTGGATACCAGCCCTGAAGTCAGGAGGACCAGAGTTCAAAGCTGGTCCCAGACACTTAATATTCCTTAGCTGTGTGACCCTGGGCAAGTCACTTAACCTCAATTGTCTCAGCAAAAAAAAAAAACACTTTAGAAAATATAATAAACACCAAAAATATATATTTAATAGGAATTTGAGATCAAGTAGTTGGAAAAGAAAAGAACTTAACAATTGGCAAAATTATATTTTGAAAAGACATTGATAAACAACTATTGAATTTGATAAAAATAAATTTATATTAATAATTTTAAATGATTTATGTAATCTTCCAATGGACAGAAAAACAACAAAGAGAAATTATAACAAACTAATATGTAGAATTTTATTCAAACACAATAGAGATTGTAAAATAAGTAGATGCTTATTTATAAAAAATAAATATCCATATTAACAAAAATTAAACATTATAATCTCAAAATGAGGAGCTGTGAAAGTCACAAATTAAGTACCAAAATAAGAATTAGAGGGACTATGAATCTGATGAATTTCAAATGAAGTGTCAAATATAAGTATAGCATTCAATATTTGTGATATATTATTTTCAGTGTTTGAGAAAGAAGTCCTTATACCAACCTCTTTTAATAAGATTAATATGATTTTGACATTGTAATCATGGAAGAATAATGTAGGAAATGATCATTGTAAACCAATTTGCCAATGAAAATTGACCAAAAATTTTTAATAAAACTTTAAGAAAAAGTTGATAACACACATATTCTCCTAAATATTTTCTCTGTTCATTGAAAGAAACTATGTGAAATAAATGTAATTACATCGATAAGTAAAACAAATAGTCTTTACCAAAATATATCAACCTGAATAGGAGAGGAATTGTCTTTAATTATCAGAATTATATACCTGAAACCTTAGTGTAAACATTATTTGCAAAGGAGAAACACTGCATGCTTTCTCCCCAAATACTAGAGTATTGGAAGGCTGTTTTCTCCCCAACATTGTTGAATATTGTTTAAGAAAATATATATTAAATAGCAAAATAATTTAAAGGCATTAACTCAGTAAGGATATAAGAGACATCATTGCTACTTCCAGATAAATAATAATTTACTGAGGAAAAACAGAAAAGTCACTACTTGAGCTGATTAATAACTTCAGTGAAGTAAAACAAATAAAAAAAAAGACACCAGTATTTCTGTTCCATGCTATAAAAATGCTGGAAAAAGACTAATTAGTGTTTATAGATATTCTAAAAATTGTATGACCCTTAGTACTCTATTCCATTGCCACCCTGTTTTCAATGCTTTATAGACTACCAGCAAAGAAACAAAAGAAGTTTGCTTAGAACTGAGAGAAGTTTTGAATAACCTAACTAATAATGAATATGTCCATAGTTAGCAAATCTTGTTCTCAGAAACTAACAGTGTCTTACCATCATCATTTTCATTCCACTATTTTTGAACATGCCTAACCTTATGCTTTGTTGAGATAGCTTTCAATAACCCAGGGTCATCTTCATGCTACAGGGAGACATTAAATTAAAGTTGCAGAGGGAATTATTTTTATAATTGAGACAATGTCAATTTACATTTAAAATTTAGTACCATAAATCAATTTTGATTTTCTTTTCTTTCTCCACCTACATTGGTAGAATAAACTCCTCAGTGGGAATTCAATTGATTAATGAAATCATAGATCCAGTCTCTATTCCTATTGCTATCAACTCATTGTTGTTGTTGATTTTCCCTATTTTTGCAGTGGTAGGTCATCATAGCCACCTTGTTTCAAAAAGTGATATATAGAATTATTTACAACAGATACATTTTTAAAGTATTGTAGAGTAAACCAGGCTACGACAAGTTCATTTAATTAAAACTTTTTTCTTTTTTTTAGTAGAACTGATTAAAAGATGATAGAGACTAATTTTTGACCTACACAGTGCAAATGGGAATGCCAACCAAACATACACACATAAATTCATTTGTGGAAAGTTCACAGTCTCTCGGGCTAAGAGTAGGAAGAGACATTAGGAGTCATCACTTTTGATCCCCTCATTTTAAAGATGAGTAAATTGAGACACAGGAAGTTTAAATTTCGTGCCTAAGTTAACACAAACAACTAACTTGTGAGATTAAATATGAACCCAATGGTTTCTGAGTCAAATCCCAATTTTCTATTCACTGTATCGTATTTTCTATTTTATGAGCAAATAGTTTATATTAGCACAGTATAGTAGAGAGGGTGATGTCCTTAGACCTAAAATGTCCTAGGTTCAAGTACCACCTTTGAGAACTACTAGCTCTTTGTCACTTAAGCTTTCAAGTCTTTTAAGCAATTTTAAAAAACAAGAGATCTTAACCTGAGATCCATGAATATTTAAAAAAAATAATAACTATATTTCAATATAATTGGTTTCATTTGAAGTCCCATATATTTCGTAGATTGAAAAAGCATTTTAAGAAGTAGACCAGTAGCTTCCCCAGACTGCAAAATGGGCTGATTATCTGTGTGTTTTTCCACAGAGAGAGAACATAAAATACATGTGTAGTTACATACTTGTATACACATATATCATATAACAACCATATACATATATATGCATGTCCATATATACTTGCTTTAGAGATAAATTCTTTGTAATTTAGGGATCTATATTGCTTGAATTAGGTTTCTTACTTGAAAAATCCTTATACCAAAAATATAAGTCAAAACTGAGTTCTACAAATATACTTTATAAAGATTTTACATGGGTTTCAGCTCCAAGAGCAATAATCAAATATACTGATGAAACAGGATGAAGTATTTATGGTGTACCAGACTAGCAATCTGTGAACTAAGGAAAATTTAAATGATAGTTCATAATGATTCAGTCAGAGCTATTACAGTGTATAGGATCAAAATTTCTTGCTTAAAAATATTGTCCCAGATATCGACTGACATGGTAGGTGAAAATAAGATTGCTTCTGAAGAAACAATTGAGTGTTAGCAGTCTCAACCAGATAATGCCTTCCCCAATGCTATCAGAAATTTGTGATATTTTTTCACAGTCCATGACTATTCTCTCATGGATATTATATAAATCCAAAGAAAAACCGAGGCAAACAGTCAAAAGCATATGAAAAGAGAGGCCAGAAAATTTGTCTATAAGAGTGATATTATTTCAATCATAAAAATCACTAAAATTTCAATATACATGCTAACTTACTACAGACATACACACAAACATACATAGCTTACATAATTTGATGCTTTATTTCATATATACTTTTCAATATATTAACATAAATTCATTTTCCCTAACTTTCAAAATAAGTATTTGTCCAAAATATACATTTTAAAGATTTTGGAATCATTTTGCTGCATAAATTATTGGTCTGGGACATCATCTGAACTCCGAAGAATTACCTCCACAAAATATCTAATCCCCAATCCTCCCCCCTCTCTCTCTCTCACACACACACATACACACACACACACTAAAACATCAGAAAAGTGTTTAATTAATTTCACTGTCTCCATATTTCCTTCAGTTGTGGGTAATCTATTTTCCCCTTACATTATGCTTAAATGTCACTCAAGAAGTCCTAATTGTCAAATCCATGACTAGAACTCAGCTCTTCCCAACTACATAAGCAACTTACTATTTAAGTAGAAAGCTAGTCAGGAGACTTTTCAAATCTGGCTTTAAACATTAATCACATAAATCTGTGTAAGGCACTCAATTTTTTCTTGACTCAGTTTCCTCATCTGTAAAATTGGGATAACAGCATGTATATGCCATCATTGTTATGAGGATAATGATATACTGCAAATCTTAGAGTACTATACACATGTTAACTAACTACATGTATACCTTATGTAATTTGATGCTTTGTTACATAAATATTTTTAAATATTTTAGCCAAAATTCACTTCTGCAACTTTCAAAATCTGCATTTGTTCAAAATATATTTTAAAAGCTTTTAGAATCATTTTGCTGGAGAGATATGACAAAGTATTTTCTGAAGACTCAGAGATAAATTTGGCAGAGAGGAGAATGGTCATGAATATCCGAGATGAGATGAAGTAATAAAAACATTGGCAGATCCATTATTGTGCTTCACGTTCTGTGAAGGAGAGCTCAGATGGGCACATGGAGGATTGCTATATACCCTGTAATTCTATTACTGTTGAAAAGGAAGGCACTGACCTTGACAACAATGGATGTAAAAAACTTTCTTACTTGTTTAATATGAATCAAGTATTTAGGCTGTGGTGCCTAGTTACATTTTGGAGAAAATGAGTATTTTTCACCTTCTGTTATTAATTCTCCTTCCTCATCTTCTGTTATTCTTTCTCCTCTTTTCTCAATGCAATTATACATATGTACACACATGTAGACATATAAATGCTTTTACCCCATATATGGGAAAACTATTGTTAAAACTGTCTAGAGGAAAAAAATAAACCTATATGGATAATAAAACCACACACTGAGATTTCTTTAAAAAAATTGTATTGGATCTCCTCTAGATGAACAAAGGAAATCCTCTAATTAGATTTTTCATCTTCATATTACTATTCAACTCCCTAGGATTTTAATGATAACCCTAAGGATTATCATTAAAATGTTCTCTATTTCTTAGCTAAGGCTATACTTCACAATTAGTAAGTTCATAATATTCACCAAAAATAAAATAGTTTTTTTTGTGGGGAAAAAATTACTGAAATTCAAGAGAAAAGGCCTGGATTCAAGATCTAGATCTTCTTCTTACTATGTGAGTAACCTTGGGGAATCATTTAAACTCTAATTAGTTTCTTCATATGTAAAATATAAAATTATATGTTTAACCATTTACATCCATATTCCTAGTGATATAACTTTTTCTCTGACAATGTAGAGAAACTATTGTTTTAAAATTTATTGACTTAGAAATATGCTTGGTACACTGACTCAGTGGCCTACTCAGGGTCAGACAGAATGCCAGATTAGAAACGTGAACTCAATCCACTTGTTTGCTGATGAATGTTTAACAGCTAACTCTGCAAAATAGAGAAAGCAACTTTATTTTCAATCTGTTTTAACATTTACATCAATTCCTTGTCTAAAACAACAGAAAAGCAATAAATCAAGCCTTGATTTATCATAGTTGCCAATTTCTGAGTTATAATCATACTGATTTTTTTTTTCTGAGGCAATTGGTGTTAAGTGATTTGCCCAGCGTCACCCAGCTAGGAATTGTTAAGTGTCTGAGCCCAGATTCGAATTCAGGTCCTCCTAACTTCAGGGCTGGTGCTCTATCTACTGTGCCACTTAGCTGCCCCAAACTGAAAATTTAATATTCAACTCTGAGCTTTTATGGGCTGGTTCTCATACACTTCTGATCTAGTGTATCTTTTTTTTTTTCTCTAAGATATTATGATGATGACAAAATAGTATTAAAAATCTCAAATTTGAATTGTTTTCCATACTCTTCTTCCCCCAAATTTACCACCTGTTTTTCTCACACAATACATATTAATTCAATACTCTGATTATCAATGCTTTTGTTAGGGTTAAGGAGAGACTTCTCTAATCAGTATGTATAAGTATTGACCTACTATTTTAGTAGACAGACTTTAAGAATTGCTGTTAAATAAAACTAATTTCCTCAAGGCCACCTAATTATTAGCCTTTTCAGATTTATTTAAGCTAAGCCTCCAATGATGAACAAGCAGTTCATTTTCAGATTTATTATAAAATCCTGTCTAGTTTGCCAGTGTAAACTTACCTACTGTGCTGTAACTTTTGAGACCTTGCTTCCCTTAGCTTATCTCCTTGTGGCAGTGAGTGAGGGGGATAGGATTGTAGTGGATTTCTCTTTAAAATGTTGCCTGTTCCATGTTACTCTACTGTACAACCTAATAAAAATCAATTCTAAATAAGTCTAAATTATATCAAACCTCAAATAGCTCTTCTCCTAATTTTTTTTTGTCTAAATCACAGGATCAAGGTCTTAGAAATGTGGTGAACTTTAGAAGTCATCTAACTCAACCCCCTTCATTTTAAAGATAAGTGAACTGAGACCTAAAGAAGTTAAATGACTTATTTAATGTCACAAAAGACATGTCAGAGTCAAGATTTAACTTGGGTCATTTGAGGCCATATACAACGTTATTTGTGTCATTCTATGCTGATTCTTATTGTCATCCTTATTGCATTAAAGAAAAACACTGAGAAATCAGACAGCAAGGTCATCTTGCTAATAAGGACTGTGCAAAAATATACCAAGTATGTAAAAAAAAAACATTTTTTTTTCTTTAAAAATTGAGGTAGAACAATTTTATGCACAAAATCCACTAACATCATTTTTCTTTCTTACAAAATGAAGCAGCTTGAGAGCATCTAGTCCTTTCCACCTTTCTAGCCAAATGACTTTATATTTTTTGGATCTACCTAGGACATATTAACTCCTTAACTATCCACACCTTTGTCCAGATCCAGAAGAAGAATGGAAGCACCGATATTTTTTGAGGATTGAGGACACAAGAATAAAATATTCTTACTCACATTTTCCCAGTTGCCCAGCACTTGCTGACAGTGGTGAAAACTTGTTGTTGTCATAAGCAGAGACAACTCTGAAGGCACAAAGGGAACTGATGTGTGCTATAATAATAACAAAGTGCCACTTTTAGAAATACTTTTCTGCTTAGGGCTACATTTAAACCTTCAGGTGCAGTTCATGAAACTCATAATATGGGAGAGTAAGTACAGGCAGCATCTTGGAGATTCTCTGGGGTAAAAGATTCTGAAATATTGTTATCATTATCACCATCTTGCTAACTGAATCACAGTTAGTGGCTTGGTTATTGGCCCAAAGGGAGTGACTTACTACCCTCCAGGTTGAAATAAAGGGCAAAATGAGATTTCTCCATTGAAGGAAGATGGAACAAATACAGGACACACAAAGGAAAAGATATCCTACTCATGTCTGATCTTTTAAAAATAAGAAAATAAATGAATCTAAATGTTTAATCCTCAGTTTGTTCATATAAACTAATTGGGCCTAAGCATCCATGAATCTGGGCAAAGACATAGAATGCTTTTAGAGACAAGCTATCCTTTAATTTGAAGTAGTTTGCATCTGATAATTTTAAAAGAAGTGCTGAAAAAGCAGAGAGGAGGATCTCATCAGGAGTTCATGTTATGAAAGAATGTTAAAGTGTCAGAGGCTGCATGGTATTTTATTGCTTATCCAGTTAAGCTGTAAAATCATAAGGTGCCACTGAAGTAATTCAATCAAATAAAGTGAAAATAATATTAATAAAAAAATCTTTCATCTTTATTGACTCATAAACATTATAATATATTATGTTTCAGACACCATGGAAATTAGTATAGTGCCTCTGAATATCAAGAAATTGAAGTAAAATTATAGAGGAACTGATAAATATAAAAAACACAATATGGAAACTGCATAATAAAAATATCTAAGTTTTATATTGCATCCATACATACATATAGAAAAATTATGTATATATACACATATATATGCACATACATGTGCGCATATATATGTATATATAACACACACATATATACATATGTACATGTATGTGTATATATCCTGTTCTTTCATACATGCTATCCAATGATGTCTATTTGTGTTAGTCCATAGTTGAACGTATTTTTACTTCAAAATAAGGTTAATGATCTCTTTTGACTGTGAGAATCTGCTCTGGAGAGAGGAATGTGGAATAAATGGCTTCTCAAAGTTATCTCAGCACACTTGTGAATATACATTTCCTTTCATAAGAGAGAAATGACTAAAAAAGAACTACAAACCAAGCTCAGTAAGCAATCCTCCAAATAGCTTTTAAATGATTAGGATACATCTGCATGTAACAGAAAAAAAAAAAGAAACAGAGAATGCAAGGATTTGCCTTTTAAGTTAAAATAGATAGCCATTCAAATTTATCTCCCCAGATAGGTAAGTGTGAAGACAAAAATAAAATGACCTGCGTTGTTGTTACAACTGTGTGAAACATGAAAATGAAAAGTCTGTGCTTATCATTTAACCAGCATTGGAAACTATAATTATTAAACTAATTAAACAATTGGAGGAGAATTTTAAGAAGCAGAAAGTTTGTTCATAATGCCTATGAATTTAATTTTAGTTAGTTACATTATGCTTTCAGACATAAATGTGCAACATAAAGTTTTTGTTTGGTTGTTTTTTTTTACAGATATCTCTAACTGTGGATACAGCAATAGGCTTTGTTGACTTTGTGAGTTCAAGAAAAAAGATGTGATATGGGAAAACAAAACAATCACTGCATAACAGAAAAAAGTCATGCTTTTTAAAAAATCAAATTTCTTCACATTGAACATTCACAAAACTAGATGGAATCAATTTAGAAAGTTTGGCACATCTGATTATCAAACAGTATACCAACAGCATCCATATATGTTGTTATAAATTTCTGTGAATTTTTCAGCATGGTCTTATATAAGATATTACCCACCAAAGAAAATATCATTAAATGGTATTAATTTCTTAGGAAACAATAGTAGTTTCTTATTTGGAAATTTTTCAGAAATACTATATTTTTTCTATAGATATACATGCAAATAATCTGTCTATGAGTACATATGAACGTGTGTGAATTTTGAATGTATATGTACATGTGTATGACCCCCTCGTCTCAGATAATTTTATTATTTGCCTGAAGGATAACCCTACAATGCTGCATAAGCTGTGATGAAATTGAAAAGCATACAATTAGGTTTAAAATATGAATTCAGTTATAATTATTATAGAACATACAAGACTAAAATTTGAAACGTAATTCCTGTATTCAGTCTTTCATTGTTACACCCATAACCAACATGATATAAGTGAAACAAGGGCTAGCAATATGTTGGAGCATTAAAGTTTAACGTTTGCCTTCATAGAGATCTGTAGCTATAATAGCAGTATGATATTTCTTTGAAATTCTTTCAGAGTTACATAATTTTGGAAATGCTGTCAGGTGTGTAAACCTTACGTGAGGAGTATTCAGTAGATTCTCCTAATGTTTGTAACTGCTGGAGAACAGTGCAGTGTGTGTGTGTGTGTGTATGTGTGTGTGTGTGTGTAGGAGGGGATGTAAGGTGGTTATGTGGGTGGGTGGGAGGGGAGGAAGATATAGACTTTGATAATTTAGTAAAACAGAGCACAGGAAACAAATAAATCAACTATATTTTATGATAGGTAATGAAGAAACACTTTTTTTTTTCTCACCAGCACACACCTATAATTAATGTAATATAAAGCTAAAGATTATAACGGTTAGAACAAAAAAAAGACACTTTTTTATAAAATATATTTTAAAAAATAACCATATATATTCTGTAACTTAGAAACGTGTCTAGGCATTTGGTTGGATTCAGATATGACATTTCCTAGACATGATTTATATATATAGACTACTATGTTTGGAAAAGGAAGTTGTTTGAAACAGCTAGAAAATTACTTGTGTGAAGTTCAGATTTATGAAATAGCCATGAATCAATATCACTTCCTCAATATGGTCTCAATGGGATAACCCAATGCAAATGAGAAGCTCAAACCTTATCAAGAAGTTATCCTTGGCAAGAGATTTTTACACATTCTCAAGGGAATTTAATGCATGGCTAATGACAAATCAGTTTTCTAGAACTATATGTGGAAGAGGAAGACCTTGACAATTCCGTGAAGAACTTGAAAACTTGGCCTAGGATTAGAAATACCCAGTAGACATACTCAATCACTTGAGAAGAGCAGAGCAAGGAAAGAGTTATTTGACCTGTTTCAGCATGTGAAAAAGTGAAGGATAATGGAGTTGTAGTCACTTGTTAGCCTGAACTATATCCTTCAATGATCATGACTTGCAGAAAGTCAACTAAAAGTTTTTTTTCCCAAAATATCTCTCTGTATTGTATTTTGAATATAATATGTAAATATGTATATGTATGCATATTTTATTACAGAAGCAAATAAATTGAATAATGACTAAGTGTTCTATTATGAATGGGTCCTGTACTGATAAAGGTAATTTCATTATAAATTAACTATTTATATGAACTGTTTGACAAATATGTGTTATTTAGCCTGTCATTTGACTGACTTTAAGTGGACATTAGGTTTATCTTCTGGGATTAGCTGAACAACTTAAAATGCAAATGAAACAAAGACATTTCAAAAATTTCATAAACTGGAGATTCAGAGCTAAACTATAAAGATAATCTAATTCAATATACTCTCATTTTACAGTTGAGGAAACTGAGGAACGGAGAAGATAATAAACTTAAATAGTGTTATACTAAATTATTCAATTGCTTATTAGTTAAAAGTGAAAGATTTGCAAAGATATTGAATAAAATATTTTTGCCCAGGGAATATGCTGTTTGAGAGATCATGGATATATAATTAATTGATTTACTTATTACTTATTGTAATATTCCTGGGGGGTACAGAGAATTTTTGGTCTGAGAATGTCATTTACTTATGAAATTAGGATAATCTACAAAAAATAGTGATCATAAATGCTTATTCGATTGCTAATCTTTATCAGTCAAAAACCTTGAGAAAGTGGATTCAGGTGCATAAAATAATCTTCACCTAGCAATGGTGATGGCTCTAGTTGAATTGAAGGGAAATCAGTAGCAGTGATATAAATTCACTGAAAACATCCATTCTATGCAAAAATGAGTTACTTTATTCTTTAAATAGCATTTCCATATGCAAAATTGTGATTTAGATTTCTGCATGTGTATATGCATATGTTTGTATGTATTTTGGTATGTGTGTCTGTGTGTAGAAGGGGTGGTCAGTCGGAGAGGATAATGAACAGTTGGAATTTAATGCTTATTTTGTCCTTTATATTGCCAATGGCATACTTTGAAGTTGTTTTTGTGCACTGTTCTCAGCTTATGCTATGAAGCAGCTTGTTAAAACCATATGTTAAATGTTTGTTTGAGCCATTAAGTTTTAAGAAGACAATCTTGTTGAAAATCATGATTATAATAACTGAATATTATTCTACTTCTAATCACCCTCCCTGAAAAGAAGGTATCATTATGACAATTTTCCAAAAGGTGATCTGAAGAAGAACTTAGATTATTTTCTTTTGAAGGAAATTTAGAGGAATTTACATTCCCTAGTGATGTTACTAATGTATAAAATTGTGTCTTGCTTTTACTCTTCCTAGTATCTTATTTTGGACACAAAAGAAAAACAGTTTTTGAAAGTAAACACAAAAAAATATTTAGGTTGATAGAAATATGTTGCGATTAGTGGACCATTGAAAGGGCAATGGCTGTTTCTAACAGTTTTGTTGTTACTACTTCAAAGGAAAAATATAGAGGACATTACAATACTTTTGCCTTCAAAAATCTAGAAAGCTAGAAAGGAATATAAATGCTACTGCATGACTACTATTGATAACTTGATATACATTCCTCTTTAAGAAAGAAAGCTAATGCTCTTGAACTTGGAGGTCTTGGGGTCAGATTGGTAACTAAGTGAAACTTTCCTGGAGTTTGAATAATCTGAAACTCTTGGCCAGTGAGACACCATTCTATTATACAGATAAATCTACATATGATTTAGGTGAAATGAGAATTGTATTTTCTAAACCAATTTTATATTTTCAGAAGACTAAACATATTTTCATTTGAAAACAATGCACTAAAAAAAAATAGTCAATTTAGTAGTACTAGTAAACTAACAATGGGAAACATTTAAGCAGTAATCCAGTATCATTTTAATTGGTTGGTTGCTTGGTTGGTTGTTGCTCTTGTTTTTAATAGTATTTTATTTTCCCCCAATTATATATGAAGGAAATGTTTAGCATTCATTTTTACAAGGCTTTGAGTTCCAATTTTTTCTCCCTGTTTTTTTCCTCCCCACTTTTACATACTTCATTATATTTCTTTCTGATGATTCCAATAGTTTTGAATTGTAAATAGCAAAAATATTTTTATCTTCAATTTACAAATGAGAAATCTAAGATTTGCTCTAGTTTGTACAGATAGTAGGTAGCAGAACTAAGTCACAAAACAAAAGGAACTTTGACTCCAAATATAGTATTCTATCTTCTATGGTATAGCTAACTTAGATGTCTTTTGGATGGACCCCACATATAAGAGTTATAATTGACAATACCTAATAATGTGAATAAAAAGATACCTAAATATAACCAGATTTGTTTGCTATCTTTGTTTAATTTGCCTAATTCTTTAGTGGTTGCACAACTACTACATGTAATATACTCTTCAAAATCTAAGATACATTATTTAAAATAATAAGCAATTCCTTATCACACCCTCCCCATATCTTAAGTAAAAATAATGAGATTAAATTATTCTACAATAAAATAAAAAAGTCTTCCAAGAATTACCCTAGGGTCTCAGCAGCTGCCTGGAAGTCTTAAAGCTATTTTTATATATTCCTTGTTCCAAAGTGTCTTTAGTTCATTTCCATATGAACCCAAAGCTAAATACTTATACTTTCCTGTCACCATAATAATTATATATGGTCAAGAATTTTTTCCTTTTCTTTTCCTTTGTTTCTATTGTTTTCATCCTTCCTTTCCTCTTTCCTTCCTTCCTTCCTTCTTTCTTTTCTTCCTTCCTTCCTTCCTTCATCCCTCCTTCCCTCACGACCTCCATTTTATTCTTGCTTTTTCAGTCTTTTTTTTCTTTTATTTAAAATTTTAATTCTTCTCCTGGGATGAAAGGAACAGTGTTTCAAGTTTCCTGTGGTAGTGACTGTAGGCCTTGACTGTTGTTCAGGTGCTGCACTGATGTTTTCTTGAGGTCCATGGGGAACCCTTGTTTTATTAACCTAGACAAAAAATCTACAAGAAAAATAAAGTATCTCATATATATTATATATACACACACATACACATGTACACATATATAATTATATCTGTATTCAGACTGCATTATTTCTTTCTCTGAGGATGAATAGCTTTTTTTATAAGTTGTGTTGGGTCATTGCATTGCTGAGAATAGTTAAGTTATTTAAAATGGTCCATCTTACAATATTGCTGTTATTTTGTAAATAGTACATTTTCACTTTACATCACTTCATGTAAGTTTTTCCAGGCTTTTCTGATAGGATTCTACACATCATTTATTATAATAAAATAGTATTATAATGAAATAATACAAGCTACAATTTGGTCAGCCATTCCACGGACATCCCCTCGGTTTCCAGTTCTTTGCCCCTAAATAGAGCTGCTATCGCATGACAAATGTGGAAATATTTATAGAATAATTGCACATATTTAATATATATTGGATTATCTGTTGTCTAGGTAAATGGGGTGAAGCAATATAGGGAGAAAAATTTGGAATACAAAAATATTGTGCAAGAGTGAATGATGAAAACTATCTTTGCATATATTTTGAAAATAAAAGGCTATTTTTTTTAAAAAAAGAGCTGCTATAAATATTTTTGTACTCATCTGCCCTTTTCCCTTTTTTAAGTCTCTTTTGGGAAACAGAACTAGTTGTATATTGCTAGGTGAAAGAGCATACATACATGGTTTCATAGCCTTTGGGACATAGTTCCAAATTGCTCTATAGAATGGGCGAATCCACTAACAATGCATCAATGTCTCATTTTACCAACATCCCTTCCCCATTTCTCATTTCATTTTCTATCCTGTTAGCCAACCATTCTAATAGGTATGAGTTAGTATCTCATTATTGTTTTAATATGTATTTTTCAATCAATAGTGAAGTGAGACACTTTTTTTGTTCTTTTCACAGGGGCATGAAAACTGTTCCTTTTCATTATTTATCAATTGGGAAATAACTCTTATTTACTTTTTTGATTATTTATGTTGCAAATTTTACTCAGTTTTCTATATGCTTGAGAAATGAGGTTTTTTGTCAGAAAACCTCATTTCATTTTTGTGTCCACTTTTACATTTGTAAATGTATTTCCCTTCATTTTATTTCATTCTCCAAATTTTTTACTTCTCCTTTCATTTTGAACTTCCTCAAAAGTTTTGTTTTTGAATAATACCCCCTATGCTAATCAGTTCTCCCTTATATCAACTCCCGCTTTTTTATCCTTTTTCCATTATACCTTTCTGTAGTTAAGAACTATTTTTATACTGAATTGACTGTGTATGTTATTGTCTCTAAATTAGTTCTAATGAGAGAAAGGTTCACTCACCCCCCCCTTACCTTGTCAAATTCACCTACACTGTAAAATATTTTTCTTGCCACTTTTCTTTTTTTAAGTATACAAGGTATAATAAGTAATTTTATTTTATTTTTTTACTTTTTAAAATTTATTTATTTTCAATATGCATTGCTTCATGAATCATATTGGGAGAGAAAAATCAGAATGAAGGGGAAAATCATGAAAGAAAAAAAAAAACCAGAAATCAGAAGTGAACATAATATATATTGATTTACATTCAAACTCCATAGTTTTTGTTTTTTTTTTCCTAGATGTATATGGTGTGTACTTCCCAGCTTTGTACTTCCCTTTTAATCTTGTTTCTGTGGGTTTTGTTTGTGCAAAAACTCTTTGATTTACTGTAATGGAAGTTGTTAATTTTTCCTTTCATAATGTTTTCTAGGGGCAGAGCCAAGATGACAGAGAGTAAAGTTCTTTCTCTGAGCTCTTCCTGGCTTCTCGAAGAATCAATACCAGATCAAGCCTCTGAACAGGTTTTGTAGTGACAGAACTCACAATTATTTGGAGTGTGACAAATCTCCAGAAGAAGATATTTTGGAATAACTTCAAGGAAATTCTGTTTCAATTGGGCTGAGGGGCAGACAGCACAACTCAGTACAGAGAAGCAGAAGTCTCCATGCTGGGGGTATCTACTGGAAGGCTCCTTGTCAAAACAGATCAGCATTGAAAACTTGGTTCAGAAGCCAGTGAATCAGCAGATTGGCTGTGAGACCTTCAATGCAATTACAAAAGGCAAATAGTGAACTCCTGAACCCCAGGATAACAAGTGGGATTTGACCATGTCCACACACCACAAGAAGTAAGCTGGCTGCACTAATACCAGGCAGGATAAAACTGTTGTTGTTGACTATAGAGGAAGCTTGGGACAATTTCCTCTTTGCCCTAAAAACAGTCCTCAACTTTTAAAAAAGAGTAATAAAGCAAAAAGGACTCTGAGTTTAGATAGCTATTATGGAAACAGAGAAGAAAAGAGACCAAACCTGCAGGACACTAAAGGAAAAACATCTCTAGATGAAGCCTCAAAGGATGATATGTGTTGCTCCTCAACTTAAAACACTCTCTTGGAAAAATTGAAAGAAAGTACCTTAAAAGATAGTTAGAAATAAAAATGGGGAAAAGAAACGAGAGCTTTGGAAAAGGAAACACAAAACTTGTCTGAAGAAAATCAGTCCTCAACAAATAGATTTGGTGATATTGGAAAAAATAACTCCTGAAAAATAGATTTGGCAAAATGGAAAAAGAAAACAATTCCTTGAAAAACATAATTGGTGAAATGGAAACTGAGAATAGCTCCCTAAAATATAGAATTGGTTAAATGGGAAAAATAAACCAATACACAAACAATTCATTTAAAAGTTCAATTGGCCAAATGCAAAAGGAGGTAAAAAAGCTAACTGAAAAATATAATTCATAAAAATTAGAATTTTACAAATGAAAGTAAATGAATGAATGAGACATCAAGAATCAGCCAAACAAAACCAAAAAGAAAATGAATAAATAGAAGAAAATGTAAAATACCTCAATGGAAAAACAAATGACCTGGAAAATACAGGAGAGAAAGTGTAGGAATTATTGGAATACCTGAAAACCACAATGAAAAAAAGAACCCAGAATCATCAAGGAAAACTGTCCAACTGTCCTAGAATCATAGAGCAAAATAGTCATTGAAAAAAAATCACCTCCTGAAATAGAACTCAAAAGGAAAATTTTAAGGAATATAGCAGCTAAATTTCAGAACTATCAGATCATGGAGAAAATATTTAAGAAGCTTGAAAGAAACAATTCAAATATCGAGGAGCCACAATCAGTATTACTTAGCACCTAGCAGTTTCTACTTTAAAAGATCAAAGGATGTGGGATATGATATTCTGAAGTGTAAAGGGCTTGGACTGTGGCCAAGAATCTACTATCTAACAAAATTAAGCATTATCTTTCAGGAAAAAAGATCGCTATTCAATTAAATAAGAGAATTTTATTCATTTTTTATGAAAAAATCAGACCTGAATAGAAAATTTTATCTTCAAATACATATGTCAAGAAAAGCAGAAAAAGGTTAAAAGGAAAAAAAAAACAGCAACTATTTTTAATGGTTAAAATATGTACATCCCTATATGGGAAGATGATATGTTTATCACTTGAGAATTGTGTCTTTGTTAGGGGTATACTTAGAAGGTGAAGGTATAATTGTAATTTAACTTTATTGTGATGGGAAAAAAGGGATAGAAAAAGGATAGTACTAAAGAAGAAGAAATGGTAACTTAAATAGAGTAAATTACATCACCTGAAGAGGCAAAACATGTACAATTGAGGGAAATAAGGGAGAGCAATGAGCACTGGGTGAAAGAGGGAAGGAAAAGAGAAAAGTATAACTTGGGGAAAATAAAATGGCTGGAAATACAGAGATTATAATTTTAACTGTGAATATGAATGGGATTGAATTGAAAGAGATAGCAGATTGTTTTAAAAGCCAGAATCCTACTATGTGTTAATTACAAGAAAGACATTTAAAGTAGAATGATACATTCAGAGTAAAGGTAAAAGACTGGAGCAGAATCTATTATGTTTCAACTGAAGTAACAAAAGTAAGGGTAACAATCCTGATCTCGGATCAAGCAACAGCAAAAATAGATCTAATTTAAAGAGATAAGAAAGAAAACTACATTTTTGCTAAAAAATACCATAGACATTGAAGCAATATCAATACTAAACATATATACATCATGTAGTATAGGATCTAATTTCCTAGAGGAGAAGTTGAGACCTGCAAGAAGAATTAGAAAGCAAAATTATACTAGTGAGGGAACTCAACCTTGCTCTCTCAGAACTAAATGAATAAAATCACAAAATAAATAAGAAAGAAGTTCAGAAGGTAAATAGAATTTTAGAAAAATTAGGTATGCTAGACCTTTGGAAAAAATTGAATGGAGACAGAAAGGAATATGCTATTTTCTCAGTGGTACATCTAAAATACAAATTTCCTAGGTTAACAGAAGAAAAAAATAAAATATTTAAGCAATCCCATTTTAGAAAAAGAAATTAAACAAGCTTATTAATCAACTCCTTAGAAAAAATCTCCATGGCCTGATGGATTTACACATGAATTCTACCAAAGATTTAAAGAACAATTAATTCCAGTACTAAAGAAACTCTTTGGAAAAATATAGAAAGAAGGACTTCTAGCAGATTTCTTGTATGACATAGATAAGTGCTGATACTTAAACCAGGTAGGGTCAAAACAGAGAAAGAAAATTATAGAGCAGTTTCCTAATGAATACTGATGCAAAAATCTTTAATCAAATATTAGCAAAAAGATTACAATAGCTTATCATCAGGATAATACACCATAACCAAGTTGACTTTATACCAAAAATATAGGGCCATTTAAACTAACTGGAGATAATATAAAATATTTGGGAATCCACCTGCCAAAACAAACTCAAACTACATGAACACAATTGCAAAACATGTTCCACACAAAATAAATCTTACCTAAACAATTGCAAAACTATCAAGTACTGAGTTATTATAATAAAAATGACAATTCTAGCTGTTAGACTACTTATTCAGAGCCATACCAATCAAACTGCCAACAAATTACTTCACAGAGCTAGAAAAATCAATAACAAAGTTTATCTCGAAGAACAAAAAGTTAAGAATTTCAAGGGAATTAATGAAAAATAATGCAGATGAATATTGCCTAGCTATACCAGATCTAAAAATGTATAATAAAGTAGTGATCTTCAAAACCATTTGGTACTGGATAAGAAAAACAGTTTTTGATCAGTGGAATAGGTTAAATTCATGAGGCATAATTGTCAATGACTATAACAATCGAAAGACCCGTTTCCATGAAAAGAGCTCATTATCTGACATAAATTCTTGAGAAAATTGGAAGTTATTATAGCAGAAACCAGGTATTGACCAACACCTGATATGCTATATCAAGATAAGATCAAAATGGATTCATGATTTAGATATAAAGAATGATTCTACAAGTAAATTAGAAAAATAAAGGATTGTCTATCTCTCAGAACTTTGGAGAAGTAAAGAATTTGTGGCCAAAGAATTCACTTGTAAATCCATCTGATCCTAGAGATTTTTTCCAGGAATTCATTAATAGTTAGTTCAATTGTAATCCAGGCTGATATATGCTTCTGAATTATGGGAGACTTCATCCTATTCACATATTATAAAATACAAAATGTATACTTTAGGTTTGTTTAAGTTTAAAAGGTTTTTTTTTGTACAAACAAAAACAATGTAACAAGTTTAGAAGGGAAGCAGAAAATTGGGGGGAAATTTACATCTAAGAGTTCTGATAAAGGCCTCGTTTCTAAAATACATACAGAATTGACTCAAAATTATAAGAATGCAAATCATTCTCCAAATGACAAATCCTAAAATGTTAAGAACAAATAATTTTCTGTTGGAGAAATTAAACCCATTTCTATTCTTATGAACAAATGATATAAATCACTATTGATTGGAGAAATGCAAATTAAAACATAAGATACTACTACATACCTCTCAGATTGGCTAAAGCGATAGGAAAAGAATTGATAAATATTGGAGAAGATGTGGGAAAACTGGGACATTAACGCATTGCTGGCGTAGTTGTGAAATCATCCAGCCATTCTGGAGAGCAATATGGAACTATGCCCAAAGGGCTATCAAACTGTGCATACCCTTTGATTCAGCAATGTTTCTACTAGCCTTGTGTCTCAAAGAGATTATGAAAAACAGAAAAGGACCCACATGTGCAAAATTGCTCATAGCAACTCTTTTGGTAGTGGCAAGTAACTGAAAAATGAGTGGATGCCAATAAGTTGGAGAATGACTGAACAAGTTATGGAATATAAATGTAGAGGAATATTATTTTTCTATAAGACATGATCACCAGGATGATTTCAGAAAAGCCAAGAAAGACTTATGTGATGATAAGTGAAGTTAGTAGAAGAAAGAGAACATTATAAACAGCAACAATATAATGAGATGATAAATTCTGATGGAAGTGGCTCTTTTCAACAATGAAGTGATTCAGGCCAATTCAAATATAGACTTTTGATGGAGAGAGGCATCTGAATCCAGAAAGGGGATTATGGTACTGAAAGTAGATGACAACATAGTATTTTCACATTTTTTGTTGTTTGCTTCTTTGTTTGTTTTTCTTTTCCTTCTCATTTTCTCCCTTTTTAATCTGATTTTTCTTGTGCAACATGATAAATGTGAAAATGTATTTAGCAGAATTGCACATGTTTAACCGATATTGGATTACTTGCTGTCTAAAGGAAGGAATGTTATTCTTGATCTTTTGTTCTTTCCAATGAATTTTGTTATTATTTTTCTTGTTCTATAAAATAATTTTTGAAAGTTTGATTATTATGGCACTGAACAAGTAGATTGATTTTGGCTTATCTGTGAATTCTTGATATTCTCCCAATTGATTAGATCTGACTCGTTTTGTATGGAAAATGCTTTATAACTGTGTTCATATAAGTCCTGGGTTTGTCTTGGCAGGTAGGCACACAAATATTTTATTTTGAGTACAGTTATTTTAAATGGAATTTCTCTTTTTGTCTCCTGTTGCTGGGCTTTGTCAGTCATATGTAAAAATGCTGATGATTTGTGTGGGTCTATTTGATATTCTGCAACTTTGCTAAAGTGGTTAATTGTTTTGAGTAGCTTTTTGAATGAGTTTCTAGGACTCTCTGAGCATATCATTATATCATCTGCAATGAGTGAGATAGCTTTATCTCCTCATTGCTGGTTCAAATTCCTTTAATTTTTTTCTTTCTTATTGCTAAGGCCAATATTTCTAGTTTGATATTAAATGATAGTAATGATATTGGGCATCCTCTAGCTGCCTCAATAACAGATACAGTTGTCAAGAATTACAGATGCCATTTTCTCATCTAAAGAGTTAAACAGTTTAATCTTTAAATAACATTTATTTCCCCCCATTTAGATTTATATTCTTCTTTTTAGTACTGTGTTTAAAGATTAAATTTTCTGTTTAGTTCTGTTTTGTTCAATAGGAATGAACAAAAGTCTTTTACTTCATTTAAGATCTACTACATCCCCTGAAAAATGGCACGTAGTTTCACGGGGTAGTTAATTTTTGATTGCAACCCCAGGTCCTTTAACTTCTAGAACATGCTATTCTAAGCCCTCTTACCCTTTATTGTAAAAGCTGTCAGATACTGAGTAGTCCTGACAGTTGGTCCTTGATATTTGAATCCTTTTTGTCTGGAAGCTTGCCATATTTTTTTCCTTGAGATTGTAGTTCTTGAGTTTTGCAACAATGTTCCTTTGACTTTCCATTGTGTATCTCTTTCTGTGAATGTTTGATGGTAAATGACTATTTACTCCTTTGTTTCTAGAATATTGGGGTAGTTTTCCTTGCTGATCTCTTGAAGAACTACCTAGGCTCTTTTTCAGTCATGGCCTTCAGGTAGACTAATAATTTTTAAATTGTCTTCTGGATCTATTTTCCAGATCAGTTGCTTTTCCAGTGGAATATTTTACATTTTCTTCCATTTCGTCATTCTTTTTAGTTTGAGTGATTGATATCTCAGAGTCATTAGCTTCTATTTGTCCCATTCTAATTTTTAATGTTTGGTTTTCTTCAGTTACCTTTTCTATCTCTTTTCCATTTGATTAATTTTACTTTTGCAGGTGTTGCTTTCTTCAATGGATTTTTTTGGTTGCATTTGGCCAATTGTATTTTTTAAGAGTTTGCCTTCTTTTTCTAAACTGTTGACTCTCTATTATATACCTCTCATTTCTTTTCTAATTTTTTCTACAATTTTTATTTGCCTTTTAAAGTCTTCTTCTAAGAGGTTCTTTGGATCTTGAGTCCAAGATCTATTCATATGACTATGAGATTTCCTCTGTGGACATTTTGTCTTTATCTGAATTGTTGTTTTAGTCTTCCCTATCACCATATTAGCTTTTTGTGGTAAATGTTCTGTTTTGTTTCTTGCTCATTTTCTTTGCTTTTCTTTTGGTAATTTGTCTTTTTTTTTTTTTTTATTTCTAAGCTCTGCTCATGGGGGAAAGTGGGTATTAACCCAAGATTTCTGTGCAGCTCTGAGCTTTGTCTTTGAGCACAGGAACTCCTTGTGTTTGCAAGGATTATATTTATCTGCTATTTTGAAGAAAGAATCTGTTTTCCCAGAATTTTCCTTCTGAGATGGGACTGGAGGCTGCTCCACTGGTCTGCTTCTCTACTGAGTAAGATGATAGTCTCAGTTGCTGGTCTTTTGTGATTAAGACCCTCCCATTGCCTTTCTCAGACTGTCTGAGCTGGGATGATACCCTTTTTACCACAGTGAGACTGACTTTTCTTGAAGTTTTACAATCTATCTTGAATTGGAGAGTAGTTTCATTCCATCAGACTCTGTTTAAAGGCTTGTTTCATGTAGTTTTATAGGGAAACTAGCAAGACTCGAACAGTTTCCTGACTTCACTGCCATTTTGTCATTATTCCTGGAAGTACTTGCTTCTTTTCTTGTGAAATAATTTATCCCATTCTACTTCTCCCTTTCCCCTTTTTCTAGTATGTTTCTTTCTCACTCCTTCAATTTATTTTTTAGATAAGATAATAAAAAAAAACAGTGAAAGTGAGCCGGTAATTCCAAATTTTAAACTATATTGCAAAGTGATAATCATCAAAACAATCTAATAATGGCTAAAGAATAGTGTGGTGGATCAGTGGAATATACTAAGTAAACAACACAAAGTAATAAATAAGCAAAGTAATATTGTGTTGATAAACCTGAAAATCTAAGATTTAAAGGAAAATCTTAAAATCTGACAAATATTGTTGCAAAAATTAGAAAACAGTTTGGCAAAGTGAGGTATTAATCAAAATCTTATAGCATATATCAAAGTAGGTTCAAAATTTATAAAAATAAAAATACATGTTCTAGACAAAATGTGATATGAGCAAATCAGGGGATAACAGAAAATTTTACTTGTCAAATCAATGGATAAGAGGAGAGTGTATGAATAAATAGACATATATAAGGGATGAAAGGAAGTAAATGAAATCATTTTGATTACATGAAATAAGAAAAGCTTTTGTACAAACAACACTGATGCAGCCAGATTTAGAAAGAAAAAAATTGACTTATTTTTTATGTCTCATTGAGTCATTAACTTCCACTTGTCCAATGCAAATTTTAAATGAATTATTTTCTTTGGTTAATTTTTAACCTCCTATTTTAACAACTCTATTTTTAAAGGAGTTGTTTTCTTCAGCATTTTTTTTCATTTCACCAAATCTATTTTAAAGGATTTTTTTCTTCAATATAGTTTTTGTGTTTGCTTTTTTCAAGCCATTGACTTTTTTTTAATTCTTCTGCATAGTTCTCATTTATTTTTTCCAATTTTTGTTCTGCCTTTTTTACATGATTTTTAAAATCCTATTTTAGCTCTTCTGATAATAGCTTTTGAGTTTGAGACCAATTCATAACCCCCTTTGAGGTTTCATATGTAGGCATTTTGTCCCTGCTGATCTCTGCTGAGTTTGTGTTCTGATCTTCCTTGTCAACATAGTAACTTACTAGAGTCAGTTGTTTTTGTTTTTTGTTTATTTTTTAAAGTTGGGCTCTGCTCTTAAGGCTCAGGGGACATTGTCCCAAACTTCTTTTGCAAGATGATAGGAGCCTCTCATCTGCTTACTTGCTGGTGCCAAAAGTGCTGGCAGCTTTCCCACTTTTCTTGGTTAGTCTGGCCTGTTGGTATTATTTCAGGGCCTCATAATTTTTCTTCTACACTGAAACTTGAGGTTTCACAGCTGACCTTCTGAGTATTTAGTGGCTGAGTCAGGACCAAGAGGCTCCAGCTGCTGATTTTTGCCAAGGCTAACAGTATCCCACTATATTTCTTGCAACCTCCCTACACTGGGATGTGCTCCTCTCTCCACTAAAGTAAGACAGATCCTTCCTGATTGCCTTCTATGTTATCTTAAAATAGAAAATTGCTACATTCCAAACTTTTGTGGTTCTGTCATTCCAGAATCCATTTAGAGATTCAATTTAGTGTTGGTTTTGAGGGAAAGTAACTTCCTGGCATTTTTCCACCATCTTGTCTCCGTCTCTGGATTAATTTAATTTCTAAATTGTTAGGTATTACTCATCTCCATTTTCTGATCAGAATTCAATCTGATGCAATTTCTAAACCATTCTAGAGTAAATATGGTGGAAAAACTAGACCATATTTATTTTTTCTCTGTTATCTTGACTTTGCTATGTTCTTTATCTTTAATTTAATTTTTTTCTATTTGATAATTTTGTTTTCCTCTTTTACAGTCATTAATGGTTTGATCATTCATCATTGTTAATCTATAGATAATAACTTTAATTGTATCCAGTTATTTTCTTATTTGCTAAAATATCATTTTAACTGACAAAATGTATTTTATAGAACTAAGAAAAATAATAACAAAATTCATCTGGAAGAAAATAAAACATCAAGAATATCAAAGGAATTAATGAAAAAAAATGTATAAAGGATGGGGCCTTAGCAGTACCAAACCTAAAACTATATTATAAAGCATCAGTCATCAGAACCAGTTGATATTGAGTAAGAAATGGAGTTGTGCATCAATGGAATACATTAATGACACAATATAATCAAGAATTATTACTTTGCTTATTTATTACTTTGTGTTGTTTACTTAATCTATTCCACTGATCCACCACAGTATTCTTTAGCCATTATTAGATTGTTTTGATGATTATCACTTTGCAATATAATTTAAAATTTGGAATTACCAGCTCGCTTTCACTGTTTTTTATTCCCTTAATAAAATATAAATGACACAATAATCAAGGTTTATAATCATCTACTATTTGACAAACCCCCAAATTACAGCTTCTGTAATAATAAGGAACTCTTTTCCAACAATTGCTGGAAAAAATGGAAAATAATATATCAGAAACTTAACATAGACCTATATTTCACACTCCATACCAAAATAAGGTCAAAATGCCCATGATTTGGGGATAAAGGGTGTTATCATAAACAAATTAGGAGAGCAAGGGATAATTTACCTATCAGATCTTTGGAGAAGTGAACAATTTATGAACAAAGAAGAACTGGAAAACATATGAAATGCAAAATGGACAACTTTGATTGCATTAAATTAAATTAAGATTGGTTAAGATGACTGGAGATAATGATAAATGTTGGAGGGGACATGGAAAAACTAATGCATTGATGGTGGAGTTATGAAATGATCCGACCATTCTGGAGAGCAATATGGCACTATCTCCAAAGAGCTATCAAACTATGCATACCTTTGACTCAGCAGTACTGCTACTGGGTCTGTATCCCAAGGAAATCATAAAGAAGGGAAAAAGACCTATATGTCTAAAAATGTTTATAACAGCTCTTTTTATGGTAGGAAAGAATTGGAATCATCAGTTGAGAAATAACTGAATAATTTGTGGTATATTAAGATAATGGAATACCATTGTTCTACAAAAATGATGAACATGTTAATTTTGAAAGGCTTAATAACTGATATTGAGCAAAACAAGCAGAACCAGGAATACATTGTACATAATAACAGCCATGATCAACTATGAAAGACTTGATTTTTATCATTGATTCAGTAACCCAAAGCAATCCTAATAGACTTTAGATAGAAAATTTCATCTGCATTCAGAAAAAGAATTGAAGATTGAATGTAAATCAATAAATGCTGTGTTCACGTCTTTTTCTATTTTTTCCTCTTCCATGTTTTTTTCCCCTTTTGCTCTGATTTTTTTAAATTAATTAATTAATTTATTTTTTATTTTATTTTTTTGCATAACATATATATGTGGGTAATTCTTCAACAATAACCCTTACATAGCTTTCCGTTACAAATTTTTCCCCCCGACTCCCCACCCCTCCCCTAGATGGCAGGATATCCACTACATGTTAATTATGTTAAAATATTGGCATTTCGAATATATGTATACATATTTCCAAACTTATCATTGTTGTGCAAGAAAAATCTTATCTACACAAATGATATATCAGATAAAGGAAACACAATGTAAGCAAACATCAATCAAGGAGTATGAGAATGTTATGTTGTGGTCCACATTTCACATCCCTCTCTCTGGGTGTATATGGCTTTCTTCAGTGAACAATTGGAGGTGGTTTGAAATATTTCATTGTTGAAGAGAGCCATGTCCATCAGAATTGATCGTCATATAGTACTGTTGTTGCCGTGTATAATGATCTCCTGGTTCTGCTCATTTCACTCAGCATCAGTTCATGTAAGTCTCTCCAGGCCTCTCTGAAATCATCTTCCTGGTCATTTCTTACAGAACAATAATATTCCATAATTTTCATATACCATAATTTATTCAACCATTCTCCTATTGAAGGGCATCTATTCAATTTCCAGTTTCTAGTCACTACAAAAAGGGCTGCTACAAACATTCTTGCACATGTGGGGCCTTTTCCTTCTTTTATGATTTCTTTGGGATATAAGCCCAATAGAAATGCTGCTGGGTCAAAGGGTATACACAGTTTGATAACTTTTTGAGCATAGCTCCAAATTGTTCTCCAGAATGGCTGTATCTGTTCACAGCTCCACCAACAATGCATCAGTGTCCCAGCTCTCCCACATCCCCTCCAACATTCATCATTAACTTTTCCTGTCATTTTAGCCAATCTGACAGGTGTGAAGTGGTACCTGAGGGTTGTGTTGATTTGCATTTCTCTGATCAATAGTGATTTGGAGCACCTTTTCATATGACTATAAATAGTTTTTATTTCATCCTCTGAAAATTGTCTGTTCATATCCTTTGACCATTTATTGATTGGAGAATAGCTTGAATTTTTATAAATATGAGACAATTCTCTATATATTTTAGAGATGAGACCTTTATCAGAACCCTTAAATGTA